>ML776850.1:1870595-1905600 GCA_009831015.1 Picea engelmannii | reverse complement strand
GCAAATATATATATATATATATATATATATATATATATATATATATATATATATATTCCCTTGTTTCACTGCTGAATGCTACTTATGTCAATAATCCATTGAAAGAAGGGACATTTCGTTTTTGGAATGAGATGCAAACATATATGTATTCCCCTGTTTCACTGCTGAATGCTACTTCTGTCAATAATCCATTACAAAAGGGGCAATTTCATTTTTGGCATGAGATCATATGATAAGTGATAAGTTGTACTTCTAAAATTTGATTGATTTCTTTTACTCTTGTCATCGTTTCTCCATTATGATATCACATGTTGAATCTTCTTGCCTACAGATATACAACATCTTCGGCATGGGGGAAGGTCAAAGAACCCCTTCAGAACTCTTTTCCAGACTTACATGATCACCCTGCAGAACCAAATACAAAAGAAGATAAGCACATCAGAAGTACATGACATTCCCATACCAAGTTTTCAAGAAGATTTAGTCTAAAAGGATGAATTTTGACAATTTACAAGCAGTCACACATGCTATGGGTATCAATCATACAAAGGTGAAACCAAAGGTAACATGGTATTTATTTCCTTATGCTCATAAAACTACAATAAATATGAAAAACTATACTAGATCTTACGACCTTAGTATTAAACCCATGTGCCTATCCCTCATACCCATATGCCTAAACCTAATTAATCCTCTCATAGCTCTTGAACATGGTTAAAGGCAAAAATCATATCAAAATATGAAACATGCATAGTAATGATAAGCCACAAATATATTTCATCCTCAAGAAAATTCATGAACCTATCTTATACCATGAACCACGATCCAACATTACTTTCACCACCCGAACGTCCAATCACCTATCCCAAAATGATGCCCTGAACACTCGACGTCTTATCCTCATCATTACAGTAATGGGTAGAAATTAAATGGCTTATCTGGTGGCGAAGCCATCCAGATAAGACTCATTTGGTCATAATTTTTCCTTACAACACCCTCACTTAAACTTACCATTCGCAACACCATCACCATACTTCCCCCTGTCGTGAGCTTTTCTCCAGTCCTGAGCCTGCTCCTTTCTGGTACCAAACCCTTCATCAATTAACTAAACCCTTGTGCTATAGCCAGATCCTTTTCTCAACTTATAATGATGGTTGTTACTAGACACGAACTGGTTTTCCAAATTTATAGGGAAACCGAGGAGTACCAATTATGTCAATAAAAATATGCTAGATTGGGGTGGATACCGTTTCTGGAAAAATTTACAGGCTGGCACGAGAAGATTTCTCAATAATTTATACAGAGCTATGATGGAGAGACTGCACAAATAGGAAATCTACAACTGATAATTAACGAAGCGACCTTAAGGGAGGTCACAGGACTACCAAGTAGGGGAGCTAAATACTTCAAAGGTGTAGGAATTAACAAAGAAATGTGACAAGAATTCTTGAAGGTCAATCATCAACACCCCGACTGGAAGAAGGGGATCCCTAGGAACTACATCAAATAAGAATACCATCCAATGATTACCAGTCTTCAACGATTTGTCACCTATGAAGGAAGGTATGCCGTGACCTTCATCTATCATCTTAGGCTCCTATTACATTTTGAAGGAGGCCCTGAAATTGATTTTCCATATTTTCTATGGATGAGTTTGAATAAAATGGTAAGAGGTGTTAAATCCATCTCCAAAGTAGAGAAGACTATAATTTACCATCAAGGTCTCATTAAAATACTAGTTTTACATGAGCTAAACCCTTATCGCACAACACCTTCCCATAGAAAACAAATCTATGGAAGAAACCCAACATGCTCCAAAGAAAAGTAAGGAACCCCAAGAGAAAAAGAACAAGAAGGATAAGACAACTCCACCATCATCTAGGACAGTGAGCCAACATGAAAAAGCAAGGTCCTCTTCCATAGTCAACAAGACTTCTAAAAGCTCTGAATCAAAAGGTAAAAACAAATTGGTTGAGGAGACTTCAACGGTGGCAGTTGAGAAAGAGGGCCATCAGATAAAAATGATGAAGAAAGGGAAGCATAGCTCAGAAACTAAAAGAAAACAGTCTGTGGCACAACCCCCTGTCACCATTTCACAATTAGAGAAGAAGAAAAGGAATCCTGTGAGCATCCCTAATCCGGTACCTCCTTGTAAAAGAACTACGAGGAGCATGGCAAGGAAGGGAAAAAAAATAGTTATTCCTCACACACCAGAAGATCCAATCGACCTTACTTCTTCTTCTGAGGATTTACCAATCCAAGATGACATCCCTAGTTTGACCGAGGAGAAAGCCACTATTACTTTATGTGGGATGAGGGAGGAAGTTGAGGAAACAGAGTGCATCCAACTAGCAATGATGGAGTCAACAAAGACCTTGAAAAAAGAACAAATGAGGAAAAGGATTGGGGAATTGCAAAAACAAAATCAGGAACTCCAACAGGAAGTGAAGGAATATCAACTCTTGGACAGATATATCAAGAAAGAAAATGAGAAATTGAAAGAAACCAACCAAAAAATTCAAGACTACCATGAAGAGACTTATAACAAGCTCAAGAAGGTATTACGACTCCTAAAATACGTTAGGTTCATCAAAAGGGAGCTGAGAGAAGAGGCTTCAACCATCAATATCATTGATCCACCAAAGTAAAGAACACAGTCTCAAGTTTTGCAAAATTTTGGGTTTTGTTTTTAGTTGCATGAGGACATGTAATGATTTGGCATGGGGGAATGTTGAGACCCAAAATTGACATCCCCATTACCCTATTATACTCTTCACCTATACCTTTTTGGCCTACCTAAAGCTTGAGTGAATGACAAGAACGCTACCAATTGCCAGTAATAAGGTCATAAGGTAAAGTATGGTTAATTCATGCATTTTGTGGTTTATTGAGTTAAGGAATTAAATATTTCATGTACTAATGCTCGATTTGTCATATGTGAATCTTTGACCTCTAGATGTCTAGCGTTCCTGTACCATCTCAGCCATCCGGTACCCACGTGCCAAGACTGCTGCTATCCGAATCTAGTACCAACATGCACTATTATGATATGGTACCAATGGCCATGCTCTGTTATGATCTGGTACCACCTTTTGTGCCCTATCTTGATTCGATACCATCTTCCTGTTATGATCCGGTACTAATATGGAAGAGCCTATGCACTAAGTTAGGTGCCAGATCTCACCTAAGTCAATTGGTGGACGTCTATTTGTTTTAGCAAGGCTATGATAAGAACAGTTTGTTAATTGCCTCATCCTCATGCACTTTGTATCATGAGGATGAAGCTAAAGATGTAACCGAATGATTAAACTTAATAACTGATTGATTTGCAAATCACTTCACCTCCTTGTGTTTCACGATTCAGACTATTAAATAGTCACGACAAGGATGGTAGAGGGAGTAGGAGAATTAGCATATTATCAATATGTGAAGCCGCATGTGATGGTACATAACATTTTCTGAGTAAATATTAATAGAATGTCATTTATCTCCATGTTCTGATTATCTATGATTAAGTATGAGTTGAGTTGTTAACAAGAGTTTCGATTTTATGCTTTGAAATGTGAGTGAGAGTAATGTGTGTGTCGAAAGCAAGCTTCCTATAGACTTCAATAGCTGACCTGTTGAAGCAGCAAGGGCCCACTACCCAACAAAGGTCAGCCTCTTTGTAGATTAGAATTAGTATTTGTTTTCAGTAGTATAAACATTGAATTAGCTAAAGCTTTAACTCTGTTAGATGATAACAGTACAGATTATATTAAGATTTCCATTCTATAATTGCTTAGAGATCTTTAATTGCTCTGTTCTTACATATGCTCTGTTTTTGTTCTCATGAATTTGATTCCTTGAGTGATCATAAATGTTGGTAGCAATAGTCAAAACTACTTGGATAAGAACTAGTGAAGTTCATTGTGAACCACAACAAAACCAATATATTGACTATTGAACTACCCATGCTATGCTTTGCCGATTGATGTGTGATTTCTTTTCAGAAGTGTGGATTGCATAGTTAGTTTTCTGGGTCAGATATCAGAGTTGATTTATCAAACTAATTCCATCTCATACTTGCATGTGCCATAATGGAATAGATAGCCTCTCTAAGAAAGACAACCAAAGTACATTGTAGTTTGCTAGTTTGATTTGTTTCCAGCATGCATAATCTAGTTTAATTCTATATTTAGGACATTAGAAATTATATTTCTTACTAGTGTCATGTAACTCTATTGACTACGAATACCATATTGATAATTAATGAGTGCATTATACTAAACATATAAGTAGCACAACAGTGCATTTTGTCTCTTGGATGAAACAGAGGTCTGGTTGTTCCTTCCTAAGTCTACTTTTGAGGATTCTTTGCTTTCGCGGGCTGTTTATGCCTCTTATATTCCATGTTATAATATTCATTTGAACATGTGGGGGGGAGTTGGGAAAGAGCTTCTTGATCTTACCTGAGTTTATCAACAACGCTCCGAGTTCTTGTAGGGCTACATTGTTTGATTTCCTGCCTTTTTTCCTTCTCATCTTCTAAGGTGAGAGTTATGGTTGTCCCTCACTGTATTTGATTCCTAGGTGTCCTATCTCCCATGTGTGCGCTTGAGCCTTCTGGATTTGGCTTCCTCCCTTAGGAGGAACAAGTATTGGATGCGGTCTAGTTGCTCCGTTGGTACATTGTATACACCCTTCTTTTTCCATTGCTCCAATATGTTTGGGAGATCTATCCCTGACCTTTCCACAAGGTCTCTAAGATCAGGGTCTTCCGCACCTACTTCTCTTGGGGTCATGTCTGCATCTCCATCTTCTCCCTGCATGGGGGTGTTGGCATCTCTGGTTTCTCCATCCATAGGAGTTGTGCTACCCCTCTGTTCCTTCTTATTATTTGGGCTCTTCGTGGGCTCATTTGTTGCTTGTTCCCTGGCTTCTTGAGATTTTTCCGATTCCTTTCCTCTGTCTTCCCCTTTGTTGGTTTTATCTCATCCTTCTGTTCTATTCTTGGCCTCCAGATTGCTTCCTGTTGGGGTTTTACTTTGTTTCTATGGCTTGAATTTATAAACCCATCCTCATCCTATTGTAATTTGGTGCTTTCTGCTTCTTGTTTTCTATTGAGAGGACATTCTCTGATTAGGTGTCCATGTTCATAAAATGTTCTACATCTGAAGGGGATTTGCTCGTAGTCAATGTTTTGTATCCATTCCTCATCCTTGAATTCCAAACTTATGGCTTCTGGGAGTGGTCCCGACATATCCATCTCTATGTAGATTCTTTTATAGGATGTATATCTCCCTTTTAGGGTGGCTTTTGAAGTCTTCACATATTTTTCCAATTTGTTCCGTATTGCTTTGAAGGTAGAGGGTAGCCAGTAATCTAATTTCAAGGATTAAAATCTCAGCTAGATAGGTACATTTTTGAAAGTTTCCTTTTTTGGGGAGAATTTTTCCTTCCATGGATGCATGTACAGTCCTGCTGAGGCATGGAAGTATGGCCCCCCATAAAATACCTTATCCCTATCTTCCAGGTTCATGAATACTGCTGTGAAGAAGCCTTTCGAGCCCAGGTGGAGTTCCAGTTCTCCACTTGGCTTCTAGTGATATTTAATCCAGTTGCGCAACATTATTTCTATCGGCCATGAACCCATAAACTTGCTAATTAGCACATGCGTCTTCATCTGGTCCCTGTAGAGTTGTGTTTGCAGATCCTCCAGGATCACCTTGGGTATCATTCTTGTTTTATGTTTACATGAGTTGTGCCCTTTTTCCCCATTGGGGATCGTTGTTTCTTCCACAACATTCTAATTTTCTCTAGCATCTTCCCCCATGCATTCATTTTTTTCGTGGTTCCTTTCCTGACTCTTTTCCAGGTTTGATCCCGAGGTGCTTGTCATTGGTGCCTTGAAACCTACACCTCTTGGCCCTTTCCCCCTATCCACCACTACCTTCTTGTATCAGGGATTTCCATTAAATCCCCTTTGGTACTCATGCTGTCCTCTGTTATGGCCGCGACTGCCAAACCCTAGCTTGCAGTTGCTCCAAACCCTAGCAGAACTCTATCAATTTCAAAAGGTATGTGGGCTTGGCCCAGTTAAGCTTTGTTCTGCGACTAGACCACATCCTTGCTCAGGTTTGAGCACAAGACCTGACCTTCATTGCAAGAATGACTTTACCATCCATCTGCCTCTGCCGACCTTAAAATAAACCATGTGTTACGCCCACCATTAAAGAACAAAAAATATGTATCGACACTGATGAGAAGTTTGAAATCAAATCAAACTCTGATAACATGATATGGAAATGAAATCTAAGACAAACAACATCCTAATCAGAATCTAAAACATAATTAAGCATAATGTTTATAACATGATATGGAAATGAAATATAAGCCAAACAACATCCTAATCAAAATCTAAAACATAATTAAGTATAGTGTTGATAACATGATATGGAAATGAAATCTAAGCCAAACAACATCCTAATAAAAATCTAAAACATAATTATGTTGTTAAACATTAGTTCTTATGTGTAAGCGTATCACGTACTACAACTGATAATATCCAAGCTAAAATGTTTCTGGTTGTTTGCATAACCTTGGATTGTTCTTTGTGACTTTCACACCCAACGGAACATTGCTGCATGAAGACCTCCCAAGCAATAGTGGGAACCTGACTGCCTAATAATCATGGAATTAAGTCTGATCCTTGAGCTTCACCAGCTCAAAGTAAAAAAAGAATAGTCCCACGAAGACACTTGGATGGACAGAAGCAGAGAAAAAAGAACTACAATATGTCACTTTACTTCATCTCTTTCAATTTTCCAACTGTAGTAAGAAATTTACAATGAAAAAGAGATGATAAATTCAATTTGACATTCAGAAAAAGTTATGATATACAGTGCCAGTAAATGATATACACATTTCCAGAATCCATTTCTACCTTTCTAGCTAAACACGTCCCTAGGAATAGGCATGGAAATAAGGATTGCATTGTGAGAGGACTTGTTTACCTTTTAATCCTGCATAGTTAAGAATCAGAATCAGTAATATATAAAAGGGAAACATCAAACTCTTCTTTAATATCTTCATATCATTTGAAGAAGCAAACCCAATTATAAAATCTTGAGGAAATAGACTACTACAATTTGTAGGGATCTCAAAATAAGATGGAACCTTTGGGAAGGCCTTTGTTGAAACATACAAAATATAAGTGGAAGAATCCATTTTCAGTAAGTACTGACACCATAAATGTTAAAAGATAGCCACATTAAGTGGAAATCATAACTATGGAGTGAACCCTATGCAATACAGTAGGAGAATACTATGAAATTGTATGTTGTCGCTTCAATTTTTTTTCATTGTATATTTATATTATTTTTCTTTGTCATGGTTACGATATGCTTCAGTCACAACAGATATACAAAGTTACAAACACAAATGCATGCAAACCTCAGTGAACATGTAGGGCAATTAAAGTGGAAAATAATTTCAAAAAATCCTAACATATTGACATAAAAACATTAAGCATTTGGATGTAATGTGCATTGCATTGAAAAGCAATAGAATTTATCCTTCAATTCCATGCGACGATAAATACAAGAATTTATTGTGAGGACAACTACAAATTTACTACTAAATGGAATATGTGAAAGCTTTGGCAGTAAACATCAGCTTGAAAGAGTGATATTTTCATAGGCTGCTCTGTCCAATTTGGTAGATGCTTAAGAATAAAAGAGAATGAATTTCATGAGATGAATCCATACAACCCTTTCATGAGTTCTTTCATTAATGGATGAAAAGTTGAAACATATTAAGACATCTAGTTATGAGATGCCATTAAAAAATGGGTTTACCACAACATCTAGTTTTGCAATGCCATTAAAATATGGATTTACAAAAACATATAGTTTTCATGTTGAAAACTATTGCTCAAGTATTATATTAACATCAATTTGCTTCAACTATTAAAAGTATATAAATATTTGTAGTTGGAAGAATATCAATATTTAGAAACCAAAATGTAGAACTTTGATCTCTTATGCCATTGCACTATTCCCTATTGTATTGCATTTACTATTGGCAAGCATAGAAAATATGCTTTGTCTTAATCTCCTTGAAGAAACTCCATTTTACACCAAATCCTCTCTAAGACTCTCCAATACATTTGACACATCTCTCATGGTTGGACATTCTTTAGGTGAATCTTTTGAACAGAGAAAACCGACACGTAGGAAATAAAGTAGACACATATATGTATTATTTTCTTCAATTTCATCTCAATCCATCTCACTCAAGAGATGACTGTCAATTACCTCTTTCACTCTATTTGGAAATGCTAAGTTCACCCACTTATGCAAGTTCAAGTCTCTTGCAAAGATGTCACTAGTTGGTCTTTTTCTAGTAAGCATTTCCAATAATAGAATGCCATAATTATAAACATCCCCTTGAGTGGAAACCCTCTCACCCAATCCATACTCTACATTCAAGGAAACTTTGGTCAAAACTTACTCAACAAATACATATAAAATTTATGTGAAGAAAATACAAAATCAAAATAATGTTATTATAAATCTATACCCGGTGCAATGTAACCCATTGATCCTTTCAAAGAAACTGTTGAAGTAAGTGAGTCACAAGAGGTTGCACCAATTAATTTTTCAATCCCAAAATTTGTTACATGGCCAAACATGTTTTCATCTAAGAACACACTGCTTGGTTTTATATCACAATGCACTACTTGCATAGAAGAATCATGATGAATATATTCTATGACATGGGACACATCAATGGAAATATCTAATTGTGTTTGCAATTGTTATAACCCTAAATTGCACCACACATGCTTACCTGGCATCAGGCCATCTCATATCCCTTCTTTGCCAAAGCACTGCTGAACAACTCTTTAAAAAACCTCTTTTATAAAGGCCCACACACCCTACTCCATTACTGCACATGTGTACAGACTAGCTGACCCAAAACAGCCTACGTGGATCGACAAAAGCACGAAAAAAGGAAAGTTGCCGATAGAACACAAAATCTATGGGTGAGTTAACTGAAACTCCCAGGCATGCATGGATGAGGGTTCATCCAAATACCTATCTCCTTCTAGCCTATAACAAAAGGGGTAGGGGTCCCATTTGGAAAAGAGGAAACATATAGCAAAGAAACTCTGCCCATTTGTGTATTCCCATTGTCCCAACCCTTTAGCCTTTCCTCGTGCCAAAGGAGATACAAAGCAAAGTAGTTGGAGGACAGTTGAAGAGGAGCCCAGGATCAGGTTCATGGAGTGGTGGCCGGTCTTAAATTTTGTAAGTTCATTCATTCAAAGTGATAAAGAAAGTGCTTTTCCCATCACAATTCATGAGTTATTCATAATTTGCTAAGTACATGTTTGAATTTCTAACCCATTATTCTATAGGTAGTATGCATGTGTAGTTGTTTCTTGTCTTGTATGTAGGTCAACGTTGGAAAGGAGAACTATGAACAAGTAATCAAGTACAACAAGGGATCAACATCGAACACCCAGAATGAGGTAGGTTGATCTAGCCATGCATTTACTAAAAAGAAATGAGATTTAAGTATGGGGACGAAGGTATAAAGTAGATTTTCTCTAGGTTATATCTGCATGCAAAGTCTAACCCTATTTTCTAGTCCATAAGGAGATTTCCCTCGCAACAAAATTGGTGACCATACTAGGGAGAGTCTCTAGGGTTCTTGGAATTTTATTTTTTGGGTAGTTTTTAGAAAAAGACTAGTTTTTCTTGCTGGTTTTTTTTTTAGTTTTTGTAAAGTCTGAGCTAGCAGAGAGTCTAGTTTACCATACCAACTTTATTTGTTATTTTCTTGACTGTGTTTTTCAGGACCCACAGAGGTACACGTGGCTTGCATAAGGTCTGCACACGTGTACCCGCACCCTACTCTCTTGCAGCCTGTGTATGAATGCTAGCTAAAGAAGTAGCAGTAGCGTGTAGATTCTAGAAATTTTTTGAGGCAGTCATCCTCTTCCTTGTCAGAATCAGACATTCTCAAGGGTTTTCTGGAATTATTTCTAAGTCTTGGTTGTTTACGGTCTTGTCTCAGATTGGTTTGTTTTACAAATTTTTTCCTTCAATTGTTTTCTTTTTCTGTCAAAGTAAGTTTCTGAGTCTTCAAGAGATTCTGGTTATCAATACCAATAGTCTCTTCCAGTGCTTGATTGCTTGTATTTTCATTTTTGAAGATTTGCAAAGGTACACATGGCTTGCATATGGTCTGCATGCATGTACATGCGCTCTGACCTTACACAGATCGCGTGCACACGCAGGCTGTTGAACTGTCAGCAACGTACCTATTGAGAAAATTTTTGTTTGAGGAGAGGCAGTCATCCTTTCCCTTGTCAAGAGTTATATCTCTCAGGGTTCTTGGTCTCTGTCATAACAACTTAGCCTAGGTTTGGACTCTATTATAGCTTGCTTTTTCATTTAGAACATTTCTTGTGTTTCCTAGATTTTTAACTTATTTTTAGCTTGAAATTTTAAGAAAAATGATTTGCATTTTGAATCGTGCATTCATTAGTTTCTTTTAGAATCTTTTGTTATTTCTGCTGTGATTGGAAGAAAATATATAAAAAAATAAAAAATTAGTTTGTTAGATCTCTTTCTTTCCTAGCATTTTCTTTGCATTGTTATTTGAAAAAGAAAAATAAACTAACATAACATTGTGTTTTCTTCTAATTTTAAAAGCATTTCAAAAAAAAAAGAAAAAAAGAAAAAAGGAAATATAATCATTCTTTGCCAGTGTTCATGTAAGTTTCATCATTTTTTCGCAAGAGTATTAACACCATAAGTTGTACTATCACACCCTTTTGAGTAAATCAAGCCAATAAAAAGAACGCTAATTAAAATCAACTAGACTTTATGTTTTATAGGGTTCATCAACTAGTCTAGGCTAGAGCCTTGATTTAGGTTGGAGAGGAAACTCTTCAAGGCTGCAAAACATACATAAGTTTCTGTGATAGGGAGTGTCAAAGTCCAGTATCGTGAAAGTTATCCAGGACCCCCCTCTAACACGGGGGATAAACATGAGGTCGTATGCAGAAAGGTAGTGGAGATAACCCCTCCAAAGCTAGACCAATCATAGTGGAGAACACATATAGAGGGCTTGTATTGGGATTTCGTTGATTGCATTTGCCACAGAGCTTCGTGGGTCTCGAATCTGTTCGAGGTCCTCAGTTGTCTTCTGGACCACTTTCTTTCGATACCCTTGACAGGTTTCGGGATCGACACCCTGCTCATTGTGGTCTTCCCGACTTTCGACTGTACCCGCCTGGTGACTGTTCGCGCACTGGCAACCTAGTTGCCTATCTTTTTAGTGACATACACAGGTGACTGCAGGGGTATACTGCGGTACCTAGGACAGACATCGGGCCACGCTTTGCAGAGTATATCCAGAGGGTGCTTCCGTTTTTGAGTTTCAATTGCATTGGTAAGTTTCTCTAGTGTTGGTTGGTATAACTATTCTTCCAACTAGTTAATCGTTTGCTTGATTTTCGTTTAGGAACTTTTAGTGTGTGCTCTGTGCTCCCTAGTTTTCCATAGTGAGTTAGTCAATCGTGGCTTTGGGTCTCTGACCTAGGATGGTAGACCGCCCACTCTACCGGTTGTGAGGACTTGTTGGTCTTCCGCTTAGAAACAAGGAGCCTCCTTTTTATAGGCGTTGTTTTGATACCACTGGTTCTTCAGAGTTAGTGTGTGAGACTTTTATGGATTTGAACGATCCCGCAAGGGGAGAACCTGTGCATAAGATCTTCATGGCTAAATTTCCTGATGATACCAACCAAGGAACCCCTTCGCAAGAGGATTCTTGTGCTTTTCCCTTCTTTGGAGATGTTGGTGTCCCTTTGATGGGCACTTTGTACATTCCTGGGTTGAATGTGGGATTACCAGTTTGGTTGGGTACCATTCCAAATGTCCCAAATGATCTTGATGCTTCTCAGTTAAGAAACTTAAGTCATGAGCACCCTGTTGATGTTTATTCATCATCAAAGTCTTCTCCTCCTCCTTCTCCCACCTCTGGTGAAAGTACAGTTACTAGTAACCAGAAGTCTAAACGAAATAGAAAGAGGAAGAATAGGAAGAAGAAATCACCAACAACTGCGAGTCATGTTGGAGATCGGTCGAAAACCTCTGCAAGTCACATTGAAGACCAACACCTAGCCTCTATAAGTTATGCTGGGGGTAATCACCCACCTTCTGCAAGTCATGCTGGGGGAAAAAGTCTAGTCCTTGCTAGTCATGCTTACAATAGGTCTGTAGCCTCTGCGAGCCATGTTATCGACCCATCACCAACCTCTGCAAGCCATGTTGGATATGTGAAACCAACCATTGCCAGTCATGTTGGGGGCATTGATTCTATTGAGAAACCTAGATGGATAGGATGTAAGCCTAAGTTCCCTTGTAATATTTGCAAGGGAGATCACCTTACTCATTTGTGCCCTGACATTCCAGAGGTACAAATATTGTGCTCCCTGTTTGCAAGCTCTTTTGATTCTGAGTCTTCTGAGGTTTCCTCACAGTCTATTCAACCGTTGGTTGCGAAAGTGGTCATGTCGATGTAGTCATCGGCTGATCCCACTCCTCTTCTGGGGGGTGAGGTGCCTTTAGACCATGTAGTCCCACAGCCTATTCAACCATTGGTTATGAAAGTGGTCATGCCAATGCAGTTATCGGATGATCCCACTCTTCTTTTGGGGAGTGACGTGTCTACCGACTATGTTTTTAGCATTTCTAATTCAATACTTTCAGAACAAGGGGGCATTCTGCTCATTCTAAGCACACCCCCTCCAAGCCCTAGGATGGTTTCCTTTGATTGGAATGACCTTGTTGAGCCTCGTCTTCCTTCTGCCACACCTTTTCAAATAAGGGTTGAAGTTAATTCAACAAACATTTATCGATGTATTGTGGATGAAGGATCCTCTGCAAGTATTTTATCCTCCTTGGTTTGGAAAGTCTTGGGATCTCCCGAGCTTGTGTCTTCTTCGCATGAACTGTTGGCTTTTAACAGACGTCCTAGTGAGTATTTGGGGGTTCTTCCTTAGTTTCCTATCTCGTTAGGTGGGAAGATTTTCCGTGTCGATGTTATAGTGGTACAAGGCCCGTTAGATTTCAATATGCTTCTCGGGCATGATTATGTATATGCTATGAATGCTATGGTGTCTACGCTCTTTCGGGTGATGAATTTCCCTCATAATGGAAGCATTGTTACTATTGACCAGCTGGCATCTGATAATCACCATCCTAATTCAGCATTATTTCAGACTACCCCTTTATATGTTCCTAGCATTCGTGTAGACTCTACCCCACCACAGGTTAATTATGTGGCATCTTATCCTCAATGTTCAATTGCTTCTGAGCAAGAACTTTTGCAATCATGTGTTCCCTCTCAAGACTTGGTCTCAACAATTGATCCATTGGCTTATCCGATGGGGGCATGGGAGCCCATGTTCCCCCCTCTTGGTCCAAGTAGGCTTGAGTATCCTTCTGAGTCTGATATCGTTGTTAGTAGATCCTTAATCCCTCATGATCGTGATTCTTCGCTGATAGACTCTACCATTCCTAGTCATAACCTCCATTTTCATATGGAGTATGGTTAGTTTACTTCACCCTTTGGGACTGTCAACCCTCATTTGCATGATTTCTCAGATTTTGAATTTCCTTCAGATGAGGCTATCCTTGAAGCCATGACTACGGTTTCTATCCTGCAGGAGGACTTACACCGTGTTTTGTGTTTTCTTCCCTTTCGGAAGACTTCCCAAGTTGATTATAGAAGAGACTCTTGGTCTGAGCTTAGCAGTAGGCTCTACTTGAACCAGTTTCATACATGAGTTGTAGACCCCATGGAGTCTTCTTTAAGCCCTTTTCAGACTCCCTAAAGATGAAAAGGTTGTCGAGTGACCTTGTTTCTTCACACTCGTTAAATTGATCCAGAAGAACGTTCCATAATGGGTCTTCTTTTAAGCCCTTTTCAGATCCTCTAAATATGAAAAGATTGCCGAGCGATCTTGTGGCCTTTCATGCTCGTTAAAATGAAATTTGAAGTCACGTCTATCCAGTGGTAGTTTACCCCTTTTTCGGTCTGGACGGTCAACTGTACAAATAAAGGTATACTCTATGGAACTTCAGCCCTATAGAAGAGTACTCTCAGGTATAATTTTATCCCTTTTTTGGGCTCGAGGGACTAAATTTACGAAGAAGGAACCCCCACGGAGTCCATAGTTAATCTCTTTTCAGACTCCCTAAAATTGAAAAGATCGTCGAGTGACCTTATTCTTTCACACTCGTTAAACTAGTCCAGAAGAACATTCCTGACGGAGTCCATAGTTAAGCTTTTTTCAGACTCCTTAAAAATGAAAAAATGGCCTAGTGATATTGTCTTTATCACACTTATTAAAATGGTTTTGAATAGACGTCTTGTCAGTGCTAGTTTACCTCTTTTTCGAACTGACTAGACTACCTTCGAAAAATGTACCCCAATGGAATCTCCTTTTATGTTTTCTCAGACTCTCTAAATATGAAAAAACACTGAGCTTACTTTCTCTGGGCTCGTTAAACTTACATCAAAGGACATTACTATTGTGTGTTTTGTTAACTGCATTTGCATACCTTATATATCAGTGTTGTAATAGTTTGCTTCTGCGTTTTAACACCCTTGGCCCCTGGAGGATTTTTTCCCGAGTATCATTATTTTGAACATCAGTCTTGTCCTTGTGCCTTGAACTTGTATGTTTACAACACTCGTTCCTCCTTTGTAACGTAATATTCCTTTATTCTTTTTCCACAACTATTGAAAAGGAAAAAAAAATCAAATATACCCCAAAAAGAGGAAGGGAAAAGTCTTTTCTTTATTGACAACATAATGAGTCGCCCTTAGATAAAGCACATTTGTCCATTTGTTCATCAAACTATGGGATGTAGTACGACCTTAGGAAGCTTTTTCTCACTATATAGAGTTGTGTCCTCCATCATTTGGTTATCCTTCCAAACATATGGAGAGTTTGCGTTGCCTTTTGCTTCGTAGACTTATGATTAATGCCATGCTGCCTGAGTCTTATCATTTGTCGTGCGATTTTCCAAGGGAAGTTTGTCACCAAGCCTAAGTTGGCCCCTCTGCAATATGTCTCTTGCCCTCATACCCAGCCATCCTGAACATCCAATCAAGTCCTTGTTCAAAATCACTGAAGCCTCCATTCTGATCATCAAGATTATCAAGTCCAAGACCGACGAGCCATTGAAGACCTATGGGTAGTGCAGTCATACACTCATATTACACTCCTACCTGAGTTTTGAAGATTTTGAAGTTGTTTCTCGAGCTCTGACGATCTCATCTCCATTCATCAGGTCGTATCAACTTCTAGAATATGGATACTTTATATGCATATCTTTTCGATTTCGAGATGTAGCTCTGCTGTGTATTGTTCGCGACTACTCTTTATATAGTTATATGACATGGATCTACAGTGTATTTGATTGGTAGCCATGTTTCTACTTTATCCTAAGCATCGGTATGCCCACCTCGGTGGGACATTTGTTATTTTGCAGATGACACCTCCCGGTTCCTGATCCTTGGGCTCAATTGTTCGACACATCAGTAAAGATTGGTAATGTATTTTGGCCATCAAATGATATTCTGATATCACACATTAGGGGGCATCTGTTATAACCCTAAATTGCACCACACATGATTACCTGGTGTCAAGCCATCTCATATCCCTTCTTTGTCGAAGCACTACTGAACAACTCTTTAAAAAACCTCTTTTATAAAGGCCCACGTGCCCTACTCCATTACTGCACATGTGTACATGCTGGCTGACCCAAAACCGCCCATGTGGATCGAAAAAAACATGAAAAAAGAAAAGTTGCCAACGAAACACAAAAGCTATGGGTGATTTAACTGAAACTCTCGGCCATGCATGGCTGAGGGTTCGTCCAAATACCTAGCTCCTTCTAGCCTATAAAAGAAGGGGTAGGGGTCCCATTTGGAAAAGAGGAAAAATATAGCAAAGAAACTCTGCCCATTTGCGTATTCCCATTGTCCCAACCTTTTAGCCTTTCCTTGTGACAAAGGAGATACAAAGCAAAGTAGTTGGAGGATAGTTGAAGAGGAGCCTAGGATCAGGTTCGTGGAGCAGTGGCCGGTCTCAACTTTTGTAAGTTGATTCATTCAAAGTAATAAAGAAAGTGCTTTTCCTATCCCAATTCATGAGTTATTCATAATTTGCTAAGTACATGTTTGAATTTCTAACCCGTTATTCTATAGGTAGTATGCATGTGTAGTTGTTTCTTGTCTTGTATGCAGGTCAGCGTTGGAAAGGAGAACTACGAACAAGTAATCAAGTACGACAAGGGATCGACATCAAACACCCGGAATGAGGTAGGTTGATCTAGCCATGAATTTACTAAAAAGAAATGGGATTTAAGTTTGGGGACAAAGGTATAAAGTAGATTTTCTCTAGGTCATATCTGCATGCAAAGTATAACCCTATTTGCTAGTCCGTAAATGTTGTCTAACCCAACTCACAAACATCATTGTTGTCATGTTTATTACGATACAAATGCTTCTCTAAGCTTCCATTACACATAAAATTGAACCCTAAAGCTTTGCAATGGAGGTTGGAACTTGAGGTGATGATTCTCATAAGATTTCGATGTCAAACCTTTTGCATGGAATTTCGCTCTTCTTTAAAACTCTTCACAACGTGTTCATTTTGAAAATGGAAAACCTTCATAGCAACAAGCATGCCATCATTCAAAATTCCTTTGTACATTGATCCAAAACTACCATTCCCAACAAATTGGCCTCAATAAATCCATTAGTTGCTCTAGAAAGATCTTGATACGATATACTCTCATGCTCTAATTTATGGGAAATAACTCGTGGGAAATCAAAGTTTTGTAAATGCAAATTCCCTCTTGAGAGGAATCACAAAACAAAACAACATAATATAAAACCACTACCACAAAAAATTGGCAATAATACTTTTCTCAAAACATCAAAATGAATTCTTGGTGTTGGACATGCTGGTAAGGAAAATACTTGAGGACCACAGAGACTTAAATTTAAAATTAGGGATATGATAATGCTTTGATTTGTAGAAAATTATCCTTTTGATATTTCTTCGTTGATATTATTGAAAGATAAATTCAAATAGTGAAGCTTTTTCAACTTGTCGAGAGTAATTGGTATTGTCCTCGATAAGGAGTTATAAGAGAGATCCATGTCCATGAGATTTTTTATATATCCATGTGAATATGGAATGGAACCTTCTAAGGAATTGTTAGATAGATTCAATGATTCGAGTGCAATGCAACTTCCAAGTGTTTGTGGAATGACACTGGCTAATAGATTGGTAGAAATGTCTATAGCTAAAGAATTTTCAAGTTACTCTATCTCTAGAGGTAAGGTGCCATCCAACAAATTCCATGACAAATTTAAATAAAACAAGTAAGGAGGAGTGGTGATTTTTGCTGGTATGCTTCCACTGAGTCTATTGTGAGACAAGTCAAGCAATCCCAAATTCTTGCAATCTCCTAAGATGGTATGTATTTATCTGATCAGTAGTTGTGATGAAGATAATGTTTCCATAAATGTTTAAGATGGTGTAAGTTTCCAGAAAGCATGTTTCTACTAATATCTAGGACACCGATATATTTTAATTTTTCAAAATCATCGGGGATGTTTCCTTCTAATATATTGTTTCCTAAATTCAATATTTCTATTTTTTCAAGGCTATCTAATGGTGGTATAGTACTATTTAACATAGTTCTGCTTAAATTTAGAAAGATCACGCTGCTAAGATTGATGATATGTGGAGGGATATTCCTTTCTATTAAGTTGTTTGATAATAACGACTGAGACAAATTGGCATAAAGTAAGCTTATTGTAAGGGGAAAAACACCACTTAGTTTATTGTAGCTCAAGTCTAACACTTCTAGGTGAGAGAAGTTCGTAAGAGCTACAAGAAAGGGCATGGTTGTAGTGACTCCACTATCAAGTTGATTGGACTGTAAGTATAACTTTTCAAGGAGTGATAAGTTACCCAAGTCTACTAGCACACTCCCACACAACATGTTGTTGCTTAGATCCACTATCAAGAGCTTGGAACAATTCCCAATGGAATTTGGTATCTTTCCACTTAATTGATTTTCCCATAAATTTAGATCATTCAAGTTAAAGATATTTGACAAATATGTGGGGATGGTGCCTACCAAAAGTATTTTCAGATTGGTGAGCTGACCGTTTGTTCATGGAAATATCCAAGTAAATCAAAGTGGAGATATTTAAGAAAGAAGTGGGAATGGATTATGTGGAATTCTACATTGTGCAAGTAATTACAAGTAAACACCATACATGAAACATTTATGGATAATAAAGGCAATGCGAACTTGAAGGACACCCAACTTATAGGAAACATTTAGAAACAATGTAAACGTGTTGTTAATCCTTTTTAATTGGCATGCACAATTCAATTTTTGGGACACACAATATCTAGGATTAAGCAAACTAGGCCATGAGTATTTAGGGGCTGATAGTCCTAAATCCATCTGTTTTTGTCTTGTTTCATTGTTTTATTTGAGGCTATGTAATGGTGCTTTCCCTTAATTAGGTCAAAGACTTTGATATTTCAGTTAAACGTTGCCCAGTTCTAGTTTTAAACTCCTCATCAATCAACACTCGAAGCTTTCAAATTAAAAAATCAATCTATTGAATAGAAAACATACTAATTGTCAATATTGAATAGGGTTGCAAAGGGAGGGTTAGGCTCTCCCAAGTCTCAATGTATCATAGCAAGAAGATCAATACTATGTGGAGCTAGTTTATGTTGGTCTATGATGATCTCACTGAGAGGGAGAAAATCGACTTTACAAAATTGATGCGTTGTTTGTAACCACCTAAAAGGCATGATAAGACACATGGAACAATAGAGTTAATGAAAGTCACTAACAAGTCTTCGTTCTTAAATGCAGGGGTTTCTAGTATGATTCATATGCCAATTTATTAAGAATACTTGGAAATTGCTCTACTAAACAGAAAAAAAATGAGGCTTTGGCTTTGGATTTTGTTTGGATTCCTAGTCATAATTGGTAGAGAAGATCAACTTTGTAGGATGTGGAAAAAGGTTAATCAGTTAGCTGAAATTACCTTTCCAAACAATAGTAAAAATTGTAATTTCACATATATACTTTAATAACGACATTGGGAGTAGCATCAAAAGCTCATATTTCCATCACCTGGTGAAATTTTTGGTAATGGAATGCACAAATGCTTCAGTCTATGATTGATCCATGTGGATATTGGTGTCCACCCACCTATTCCACTTGGACCCAAACCATTTTTTCTTTCACTTTTTCAATTTCCTTAAGTGTAGCAGAATTTACTATTTTTAGCAGTTTTTCGAGTCCTGAACTTCCAGAGCTGTTTTTAGGCCCTAAATGACATTTTTTGGGCATGAATGCTATGACAAATATGAGTCCATTCTGGACTCGATATTTGTTGTTAGCAATGTAGTCCTCGGATAGATATTTCTAATGATGTATCATTTGCATCAAACAAAGATAGTATGCGAAAGTTATGACCCCAGGAAATTGATGTACCAATTTACCCCAAAGGGGCCTCTTATTGCATAGTTTGTAGCTAGGTCAAAAAGGCTAAAGGATAGAGGGAAAATTGGTGAAACAGGAACTTGCCCCACCCAATGCCACCTCAATGGGGAGGTTATTTCTATTTAGGGAGGTTAACCCAGGGGAGACGTCCCTGGTAACTTGGGGTTTTGAAGAGGCTGAAGTATAAAGGACAAGGCAAAAGTTCCTCCTCACAGATTACCACCAAGGTCAAAAAGTCTAGCTAGTCAGCCAATAAATGAAGTGTATTCCCAGATGAGAACACCTGCCCAGAACAAGACAATAGAAAATAATATATGCAGGCTATAATTCAATGGGTTAGTACTTCATGTGACTATCTGACAATAATAAATAAACAATGAAACAACAGATATTAATGAGATCAACTTTTTGTCAATATAGCAATGAAGAAGTATTATTTCATCAATAACTATTGAGATGATGTAACCAACAATGTATCTAATCAAACCTTTACTCAATAAATGCTTTCAATCATCATCTAATTTCTTATCATCAAAAGTTGTTGCATCAAGATGGAATAACCAAGTGTGACATCAACCTAGTTCGGGTTTCAAACTTTAAAGTTTTGAGAGTTGGTTTGAGCACTATCACTTCAACGTTGTGTGTCTAAGATCAATGCCTAAGGGTAGATGGAGTCAAATAAGGAGAGGATGCAAAGTTGAAGGGATGAAGGCTAAGGACAAGAGGGAAGGGTTCTAGAGTGCTGCAATGGCAGGTCTCTAGAATCAAAACCCTAGGGGAAAGAGGCTCACTCCGGTGTTGCTTAAGAAAGGCCTCATGCTCTTTCCTATTTCCTTAGGTCAAACTTGGCAAAATGGCTAGCAATTGAGGCTCTATCACTAAAACCCTAGAAGATGGATGGCCCTAGGTGTAGATAACCTAGGCTTGGGACGTCACCCTCCTTTTAACCTTTAAAAATCAAATCTATCTTAAGGGAAGAAGTGAGAAGAGTGTAGCAAAGGCTAAGCTCTTTCTTCCTTCTTCAATGGATGAAAATTTCTCTCTAAGGGGACATGAGACAAGGACCTACTTGTGTGCTTGTCACCTAGGGTTTTAAAATCATCAAATTTATAAGTAAATACAAGAATTATAAACCTAAAACCATTCAATTAAGAATTTTTTCAAGAAAAACACTTACATATCATGATGAAAAGCATATGCAAACCCTAGTTGTAAACCTTCCTTCAAGAGAAATGCCAAACATGCCAAGAAAATCCTTCCCTCACCAAGTGTGCCTCACTTTAAAAGACCAAATACCTAAGTAGGGCGCAAAAATCAAACCTCACAAGAGAGTGAGTTGTGTGTTATGTCCAAATGAGGGAAAACCATCCTTAATATATAGTGTATCATGTCCTTTAATTAAAATTAGGTCATTAAAAATAGCTGACAAGGCTACAAAACAAAATCATATTGTTTTTACATTAAATACTAAGTAAAAGACATAAATGAGCAAAAGTGAGATGTCAAGACCCTTTGAGGGAGACGTTAGGCCCTTTTGGTGCTAGTCCAACATCCAGAAGTCAAACGTTAGCCTTTGCTGGGATCCTCCAAGCTGCCACACGTGCTAGCCATCCTGTCGAACTGCCACTCGCTCAAGGTGACGTCAAGGCCTCCTAGGTGACGTCCTTGCCATCAAAAGGAAAATGTTCCATATGAAGTGGGTCAACCCCCCTAGGCTGGGCTCAACCAAAGTGTCTTGGGTGGAACATTCTTCTTCTTCTCATGTGCAAAGGCTCGACCAATCACTGTCCTGTCTCTTCCCCTGATGGGGTCCCAACAACCATCTGATGGGATTTTTAGCCCCATGAAGGTCTGAGCTAATCATCTACCAATGTCTATTGGTCCAACTGGTACTTGTCCGTCAGGCATGGTCCTGCACATCAAAAATTTCGCCCTCCATGGGCTCATTAGTCACAGGGATCATAGCAATGTCAATCACATTTCATCATTAATTTTATCAAATATATGCATAAAACCCTTGATATATCATTCAATAGCTCAAAGATATTACAATGAACTACAATACAAAGCCGAAGAAAAGGACAAAACACTCTATTGGGCCAGCATCCATAAGAAAAGGAAAGTCTCCAGAGGGTATCATCCAAGCCATGTAAAATGAGGTGATGTGGTCAAGGGATGTCCAGACATACAGATAGAGTGAAAGACAAGGGTGTACGATATTACCTATGTGTGCCTTTGTAGAAGGCGAGCTGTACCTGTCATGGATGCAATTCTTTCCAATACCTTTATTGCCTTTATTATTTCTTTTCTTTATTTCTTTTTCTTATTTATTTTATTTCAAGGTCTAACTAGAGGACACTGCCTTGGCATGGTGACCATAGCTAACAATGTTACCCACAAATACTTTCATAGAGATGATAAGGCTGGCTCATGATGAGACCCCCTTTCCCTTGGCCATGCAACCAAAGGTCACTGTCCTGGCGTGGTAACCAGATAATGGCAATGTCATACTACTAGGTACCCATGAACATAATAGGTTGGCTCATGATGAGACCCCCTATCCTCTTGGCTAGGTCTTGTTTTGTTATTTTTCTTCCGGTCCCTCTTATTTCTTTCTGAGAGGCTTTTTATTACCTTCTCGGGGATCCCTGGGTGAGGCATCTCTAGGTTTTATTTTTATGGATTTTATCTTTTACCAGCTACTTTTACCTTCCAGGCCTTTATCCCCTTCTTCCCATGAGATAAGGTGTAACCCCACAAACAGATCATCCTAATGCCTGGACTAGGGGAATGGGGTAGATGAGTGGGAGATAAGATGTAAAAGTGATGATATGATGGGAGTGGACGATGGCCCTTCAGAAATCCCCCGATGGTAAACCAAAACCTATGGGCACAAGCTTGCTAGGATACCCTATCAACCCACCCAACCATTGTCAAGTGGGTTAGTGTAAGATCCAAGCAGTTGTCAGAAATAAAAGGAATTTGATGCATATATCTAAAGGTCATAATGATCAAATATGACACATACCATGATACCTGGACCAATTACCTCATGGAGCAAGAGTCTTCTCTGATACAAGTCTAAGCCAAAGGTGATGGATGCTGCTATTGCTGACAAGACAAGTCTGATGATAGAGAAGAAATATGGGCCCTCCGGGGCCATGCTCAGGTCAATCCTGCTCTCAGTACTCCATGTCTAGGACCTGTGGGCCTCGAGACAAGATCTCCTAGTTATCCCTAGAAATCGGGGATAACATCTGGCTCCAACTCGGGGACATGTGCTCACCGTAGAGTGCATGAGAACCTCAACATCTCTGGCATAACCTGCAGACCTGCTCAAACTCGAAAAAGGCATCAACAACAAGGGTGGGGTGGTATTGCCACCCCGCAATATATATATGTTTATGACTGAAATAAAACAATCAATATGCAAGTGAGGAAGAAAACTAACATGAAATGCAAATGGTATAATACACGAAAAATGCCTACCTACCTATACTTACCTGTGGAGTCAGGTATCTGGAGGTTAGTAATGCTTGATATGTAAAGCGTTTACTGGTAGCTTCAAGATTTCTCCTTCCATGGTCTCTAAGTTGAAAGAATTTGTACCTAAACAACTCATGATTTTATAAGGGCCTCCCCATAGACTGTCGAATTTTTTGTGCATACCAGGTTTTTCCTTTCTCTTATCCCATAGTAGTACAAAATCTCCTTTGGTGAAGTTTCTTTCCTTGGCTTTATGATCAAAGGTGTTCTTTATCTTTTCTTGATTTTTTGTCATTTGACCCAAGGAACTTCTCCTTATTTCATCTAGCTCTATTAGCTGATTGATCCTTCCTTGGATTGCTTTTGCATCTGTGGTGTATTGTTGAGAAAAAAAAAGGATAGGGATCTGGAGGTTCACAGGAATCTTTTATTCAAGTCCATATACCAACTCAAAAGGAGTTTTTCCTGTTATTCAGTCTGCCCATACTGTGTATTTTATTTTGCTGTCCCATGAATTTTTATTCTCTCCGACAACCTTCTTCAGAATATTCATGATGTTTTTATTGGTTGATTCTGGTAATCCATTTCCTTGTGGGTAGTAGTTGGAGGAATGGGATAGGGTAATCACATATTTGAAACAAAATTCCACGAGGGCATAAGAGCTGAAAGCTTTGGAATTATCTGTAGTGATCTTGGAAGGGGAATCGAACCTAGTTATGATTCGATTTTCCAAAAAGTTCATGACTACTTCCTCAATGGGCTTCTTGGTGGGAATAGATTTGACCCATCTAGTGAAATAGTCTGTAGCTGTTAGGATCCACTGGTAGCCATTACTCGAATTGTCTTTAAATTCACCAATAAAATCCAAACTCGATTGCTGAAAGGGTGCCTCTATTACCACAAGATTTAAGGGTTGTGCTGGGAGTTTTGGTTTGCCGGAGAAGTACTGGCAAGGTTGGCAAGATTGGATGTGCTGGTAAGTGTCTGAGAAAAGCATTGGCCAATAATAGCCATCCCTCAAAATCTTATGGGCAGTGGTATGAGTAGCAAAATGTCCACCACAATGTCCAGAGTGCAATTCTTCCAATATCTTCTTTACCTCTTCCTTGTTCACACATCAAAGTATAACACCATCATGATTTTTCCAGCCAATTCCATCTTCAGTCAAACATTATTTCATAGCTCTCAATCTCAAAGCCCTTCTCTTGTAGTCTACTAAGTGATCAGGGAAAGACAAGTTTTTTAGATAGTAAATGATATCGGAATACCACTCGTCATGTTCTAGTTCACTGATCATTACATTTACTTGCTCACTCTCACCCATTTGTATAGCTTCTTGACTGCTTTCAGTTAGAATTTGGGCTAAACCTTATCCCTTTATTATCTTGGTGGGTTTTATTTCTAAGTCATACTCCTGGATTTTGGAAACCCACTTCCCTCGAGTACCCATGCAGTCTTGTTGTGATAAAACGTCCTTCACAGCTGTGTATGGGACATAAGCCTTGATTTTAATGTAACTGATGTAGTTTCTGAAGTGTTTGAGGGACTTAACCAAGGCATAGGCCTTTTTCTCTATGATGGAGTAGTTTAACTCTCAGTCTCTTAATACTTTTCTCATAAAGGCCACAGGGTGTTCATAGTTATCAACATCTTTTTTCATCAGGACCCATGCAATAGTATCTTGGGATGCAAACGAGAATATTATGAAATCCTGTGAGAAATCAGGACTAATCAAGACGGGGGCTTGGGAGATAGAATTCTTGATGTCTTCAAAGGATTTGTTGGTCTCATCTCCCCACCTAAAAGCAACATCCTTTTTCGTCAAAGTGCTCAAAGGTTTTATCCTCTCGGCAAAATTTGGCACAAATCGACGGATGAAGTTGATTTTTTCGAGAAATGATTGCAAAGATTTCTTGTTGGTCAGAGGGTGGACATCCTTTATCTACTGGACTCTTTTAGGATCAATGGAGACTCCTCCTTGTGAGGCCACGTGTCCTAACAGTTTTCCTTCATCAATCCCAAAGACAGATTTCTTAGGATTCAGTGAGATACCATACTTTCTGCATCGCTCAAAAACAATCCTAAGGTGGGAGAGATGGTCTTCCCTATCCTTGGACACAACTGTAAGGTCATCTTGGTAAATTTCTATGATATTTTGTATGAGGTATCTGAAGGAAAAGTCCATTTCTCTCTAAAAAGTTGTGCCGACGTTCATAAGACCAAACAACATCCTTAAGTACATAAAAGTTCCCCGAGGTGTAGTGAAAGCAATTTTGAGTTGGTCTTCCCTTTTGAGTAAGACTTGGTTGTACCTTGAGAACCCATCTAGGATAGAGATCATCCCTGCCCCTATGACTCGTTGAAGCAAATGTTCCATATTTGGGAGCGGATAATTATCCTTTAATGACAACTGGTTGAGGTTGCAGAAATCAAGACATAGGCGGATATCACCATTTTTGTTTCGACCAAACACCAAGTTTGACATCCAAGAAGAATACTTGATAGGGGCTATGATACCAGCATCGAGCATTTTTTGGAGCTCCCTTTGTATTTGGCTTGCCAGTTTTGGGTTGATATGCCTTAGATTTTGTCGGAATGGTTTGGCCCCTTCTACTAAAGGTATTGCGTGTTGGATGACATCCCCCCTATAAGATTTCAAATCATCATAGTTCCAAGAAAAAGTATCTCTGAATTCTCTGATGAGCACTAGTATTTCCTTTCTTTCTTTCTTGGTGGTGCCCTTTCCTATTTTGACCATCCTTGGATCCATCTCTGTACCAATATTGAATTCCAGGGCTTCCTCGGCTTGCTTGTTTGTTCTTTTTCCCTTGAAAACATCATGCATGTCAAAAAGGTTTTCTAGGGAAATACAACCCTTTGGCAAGGTATTGCTTTGCAGGTTAATGACTTCTAGATCCATAGAATCGTCCAGGAAGGAAACTTGCGAATCGGTAAACTCTTTACTGTTCTCCATGAATCTGATAATTTGATCATCGTCTTAGAACACCTGGCAATGTTCCAAATTGTTGGGAATAGAAGGCCTGGAAAGAACTTCCATCTTGCATAGATCGTGAAAAGGTCCCACACATGGTTGTAAAGTAGAAGCAGAGACAACCAAATCATTGGCCACATGGTTTTCTTCCCAAGGAAGAGCTTCGATTGACACTTTTTTGAAGGATTTTGAAAGGGTTTGAGCAACATCTCGATACTTTTTCAACTTTTCATTTTTAGTGGCAAATCTCATCAAAACTTGCGACACAATGAGGTCTGAGTCCCATTTTACTTCTAGGATTGTAACACCTTTGTCAATTGCTAAATTGAGACCTAGAATCAAGGCTTCATACTCTACGATATTGTTGGTGCAACTGAATTCTAGTCTATATGAATGGTTAAAGACTTCACCCGAAGGGGCTGTTAAAACTACTCCAGCACCTGATCTAGAGCTTGAGTGTGACCCATCGAATTCTAAGGTCCAGATTCCTTTGGTTTCTTCAACGATATCCATATCCATCTTCCCTTCTTGGATGAACCAATCATTAAGGCCACTGTTAATGCACAAAAGTTGGTCACTTGGTTCATTTGAGGTTTCAACCGGGGAGCCGACGAGAGGCTCATTGTAGATGGTAAAGAACCCCCCTTCAGGATGAGGGATGGTTTCTTTGGACTGTGGTTCATGAATAGTTCCATTTAAATTCTCTATGAGATCTTTGTGAAGAATAACCCCCAAATTATTTACAGCATTGATGACGACTACATTTATTAAGAAAGGAGCATTGAGGCATGAGTTAAAGGCCACCTCAAGGTTGTTAATGATTCCTCTTGAAAAATCACTTCTAGTATTTGTTTGTGAGAGGGTCAAACCTAATTGAATCATAACTTCCTCTGTCATCATGTTGGTTGTGGCACCTGGGTGCAGGAGACAATTGTGGAGGAGAGAGTCTTTGACTTGGAGAGTAACATAGAAAGGTGTGAGCTCATGAACTTTGGAAACAGGATGCCCCACTTGGTGGATAAAAAGAGAGAAATATTCTAAAGGATACTGCTCAACATTTTCAGGTAGGAAAACTTCAACTTCATCCTTAGGATGGGTCTTTTCAAAGGGGGCTCTTGGGAAGGGATAACACTTTCATGTGAAAGGCTCCATTTTCTCATGGTGGGGGCAAGTTTGATCTGGTGGATTCTTGGAGGTTCAGGTTGTATGACAAGATCATTACCTGGATCCCATGGTTCACAACTTTGATGAATATAATCTTCAAAATCAAGGTTCCTCTCAATCTGAAAAGCCAAGTCTTGTGCTTCCTCCAAAGTTGTTGGTGACTGGTCCTTGATGTTGAATTGTAAGGTTCCTTCCAAGGAAGATAAGAAATGATCGATGATGGCTTGCTCCGAGGCTAGCATTGACCTGACCCTTTTGAGGAGAAGGTTCAACCTATCACTGAAATCTATGACTCTCTCACAGGGTCCTTTGCAAATGCTAAGGTATTGGGAAAAGTAGTCCTGTGAATGCTCACTATCACACCACCTTATTTTAAATGCCTTTTGTAGTTCTTCAGGTTTTTTTATGCTTCCTTTAGGGCACGCATGGATTGAAACTTTAGCATCCCCTACAAGGGATATTGCAAACAGCCTCATGAATACATCAGGGTGTTCCTAACCATCAAAATGAAAATAAAAACTATCACAAAACTAGGTCCAATGTGAGTTTCCAGGGACAACTTTTCCTGAAAAAAGTGGTAGCCAAGAATTTGCATCCTCGGGTAAGTCATGCAACCCTCCTTTGATATTACTAAAGTCGAAACAGTTGAAACTCTCTGAGTAAGAACATTTATGAGGAACAAGATTAATTGGGGGTGAAGAGCTTGTTAGGGTGATAGTAGCCATAGTAGAGGGATTTTAGTATTGTCGCCCACTACGGGTCGTCATTGGTGGAGTCGCCAGATAATTTACTTGAAACTATCAAAGAAAAAGGGGAAAAACACCCTAGTGGAGTCACCAGGTAAGCTTGTAAGAAAACGTCTTTGAGGAAAGGCTTATCAAAAAGATTTGTCATTGTAGAAGATTGACTCAGTGTTCCCCAACAACAGTGCCAAAATGTTATCACATAGTTTGTAGCTAGGTCAAAAAGGCTAAAGGATAGAGGCCAAACTGGCGAAACAAGAACCTGCCCCACCCAATGTCACCTCAATGGGGAGGTTCTTTCTATTTAGGGAGGTTAACCCAGGGGAGACGTCCCCAATAACCTGGGGTTTTGAAGAGGCTGAATTATAAAGGACAAGGAAAAAGTTCCTCCTCATAGATTACCACCAAGGTCAGAAAGTCCGACTAATCAGCCAATAAATGAAGTGTATGCCCAGATGAGAACACCTGCCTAGAAAAAGACAATAGAAAATAATAAATGCAAGCTATAATTCAGTGGGTTAGTACTTCATGTGACTATCTGACAATAATACATAAGCAATGAAACAACAGATATTAGTGAGATCAACGTTTTGTCAATATAGCAATGAAGAAGTATTGTTTCATCAATAACTATTGAGATGATGTAACCAACAATGTATCTAATCAAACCTTTACTCAATAAATGATTTCAATCATCATCTAATTGCTTATCATCAAAAGTTGCTGCATCAATATGGAATAACCAAGTGAGACGTCAACCTAGTCAGGGTTTCAAAATTTAAAGTTTTGAGAGTTGGTTTGAGCACTATCTCTTCAACGTTGTGTGTCTAAGATCAGTGCCTAAGGGTAGATGGAGTCAAATAAGGAGAGGATGCAAAGTTGAAGGTATGAAGGCTAAGGACAAGAGGGAAGGGTTCTAGAGTGCTACAATGGTAGGGCTCTAGAATCAAAACCCTAGGGGAAAGAGGCTCACTTCGGTGTTGCTTAAGCAAGGCCTCGTGCTCTTTCCTCCTTCCTTAGGTCAAACTTGGAAAAACGGATAACAATTGAGAAGAGCTAAAACAAGAGGATCAGGTGAGGGAGAGTGTTGCAATGGCAAGGCTCTATCACTAAAACCCTAGAAGATGGATGACCCTAGGTGTAGATAACCTAGTCCTGGGACATCACCCTCTTTTTAACCTTTAAAAATCAAAGCTAGCTCAAGGGAAGAAGTGAGAAGAGTGTAGGAAAGGCTAGGCCCTTTCTTCCTTCTTCAATGGCTGAAAATTTCTCTCTAAGGGGACATGAGACAAGGACCTACTTGTGTGCTTGTCACCTAGGGTTTTAAAATCAACAAATTTATAAGTAAATGCAAGAATTATAAATCTACAACCATTCAATTAAGAAGTTTTGCAAGAAAAACACTTACATATCATGATGAAAAGCATATGAAAACCCTAGTTGTAAACCTTCCTTCAAGAGAAATGCCAAACATGCCAAGAAAATCCTTCCATCAACAAGTGCACCTCACTTTAAAAGACCAAATACACAAGTAGGGCGCAAAAATCAGACCTCACAAGAGAGTGAGTTGTGTGTTATGTCCAAATGAGGGAAAAACATCCTCAATATATGGTGTATCATGAACTTTAATTAAAAATAGGTCATTAAAAATAGCCGACAAGGATACAAACCAAAATCATACTGTGTTTAAATTAACTACTAATTAAAAGACATAAATGAGCAAAAGTGAGACGTCAAGCCCCTTTGAGGGAGACGTTAGGCCCTTTTGGGGCTAGTCCAACATCCAGAAGTCAAACGTTAGCCTTTGCTGGGCTTCTCCAAGCTGCCACATGTTCCAGCCATCCTTTCAAACTGCCTCATGCTCAAGATGATGTGAAGGCCTCCTGGGTCACGTCCTGGCCATCAAAAGGAAAATGTTCCATCTGAAGTGGGTCAACCCCCCTGGGCTGGGCTCAGCCAAAGTGTCCTGGGTGGAACGTCCTTCTTCTTCTCATGTGCAAAGGCTTGACCAATCACTATCCTATATCTTCCCCTGATGGGGTCCCAATAACCATATGATGGGATCTTCATCCCCATGGAGGTTTGAGCTAATCATCTCCCCATGTGTACCGATCCAAATGGTACCTGTCCATAGGGCATGGTCCTGCACATCAAAAACTTCGCTCTCCATGGGCTCATTAGTCACAGGGATCATAGTAATGTCAATCACATTTCATCATTAATTTTATCAAATATATGCATAAAACCCCTGATATATCATTCAATAGATCAAAGATATTACAATGACCTACAATACAAAGCCGAAGAAAAAGACAAAATACTCTATTGGGCCAGCATCCATAAGAAAAGGAAAGTCTCCGGAGGGTATCATCCAAGCCATGTAAAATGAGGTGATGTGGTCAAGGGATGTCCAGACATATGGATAGAGTGAAAGATAGGGGTGTGCGATATTACCTGTGGTTGCCTTTGTAGAAGGCAAGATGTACGTGTCATGGATGTAGTTCTTTCCAAGCCCCTTATTTCCTTTATTCTTTCTTTTCTTTATTGATTTTTCTTATTTATTTTATTTCAAGGTCTAACTAGAGGACACTACCTTGGCGTGGTGACCATAGCTAACAGTGTTACCCACAAATACTTTCACAGAGATGATAAGGCTAGCTCATGATGAGACCCCCTTTCCCTTGGCCATGCAACCAAAGGTCACTGCCCTGGCATGGTAACCAGATAATGGCAATGTCATACTGCTAGGTACCCATGAACGTAATAGGCTGGCTCATGATGAGACCCTGTATCCTCTTGGCTAGGTCTTGTTTTGTTATTTTTCTTTGGGTCCCTCTTATTTCTTGCTGAGAGGATTTTTATTTCCTTCTCAGGGATCGTTGGGCGAGTCATCTCTAGGTTTTATTTTTATGGATTTTATCTTTTACTAGCTGCTTTTACCTTCTGGGCCTTTAGCCCCTTCTTCCCACGAGATAAGGTGTAACCCCACAAACAAATCATCCTAATGCTTGGACTAGGGGAATGGGGTAGATGAGTGGGAGATGGGGTAGATGGCCCTTCAGAAATCCCCTGATGGAAAACCAAAACCTATGGGCACAAGCTTGCTAGGATACCTTGTCAACCCCCCCAACCATGGTCAAGTGGGTTAGTGTAAGATCCAAGCAGTCATCAGAAATAAACGGAATTTGATGCATATATCTAAAGTTCATAATGATCAAATATGACACATACCATGATACCTAGACCAATTTGTTGGAATTACTAATACAACTGAGAGGGGGGGGGTGAATCAATTGTCTTTGTGCTTAAACAATAATAAGTCTATTAAAATATTCTTAATCTTTCCTCAAGTAATCATCAACATTATACAACATATGGACAGTAAAAGTAAAAAGCATCAGTCACACATAATCTATACACAGAGAAACATTTTCACGAGGAAACCCATAAAGAGAGAAAACCTCTTCTTCTTCGAAATGATAGGTAGTCTTTTAAGTTCTGTACATCATCTTTAATTGAGCATCAACTCAATGTGAGGTTGCTACCTCTGTTTTACAAGCTGCAACTTGTTTGAGAGCACCAACTCTCTAGTTTCTCTAGCACCCACTAGAAGGAAGCACCAACTCCCTGGTTTATCTAGCACCCACTAGAAGGAAGCACCAACTCCCTATAAGTTCCAGCACCAACTGGATGGAAGCACCAACTTCCAGTTACACAGGATCCAAATTGTATAATAGAGAACACTTGTTCTCCCTAGCACCACCCTGCCACCCTGGTTTCTCTGGCTGTAACCAGATGGAAGCTACAACTTCCTGTGTTCAAGCTCCCACTTGAACCTCTGAGGACAACAGTCCTCTCGAGCACCTCCCAACCTCCCTAGAACATAAATTAACATATAAACATTCAACTACACAGATACATCAATTCTTACCAATCTTTCTTTGTTCTGTCCATCTGGTCATCTTCTATCTGTTCTGCAATTCATTTCTTCCTCTGTCTGTTTATCAGGTCTGCTCTGCATCAACTTGTTCTTTCATTCTTCTCTTCTTCAACTTGTTTTGTTAGTCTTCTCTACGTTTCATCTCACACTGCACATATGCTCAATATCCTCCTGTGCATTCTCTCCTTTTCCTTTTCTTACAGTTTCATTCTTCTCTCATACAGAACGACGAACCCTACACAGTCTGTCTCATTTTCTTTTATACACACCTACACGACAGTTCAACTTCCCAACTCCTTAGGCAAAAGAAAGACAACTGTTTGAGCAACTGAAACACCAACTGAAACTCTAATTGATTTTCAATCATGAGTCTGTTTTGCTAACAAATTCCAAACTAAGGAGTTAACCGTGAGAGAGAACAGTAACCCTCCGATCAACACTTGATCTGACGGTTCAGATCGTTCCGCGATTTTACATATTGCGATTTTGACACTCCTGATGTTCAATGTTCTTGTCACTTACAAATCCCGATCTATGAAATTTTGATATAGAACTTTTCTGCACTAGCTCCTTCCTGAATATGACTATGGTCATAACCAAGAGCCTATGCAAAAAGCGCTTTCACGATTTCTCGTTTCATGATTTTCGACACTATGCTCCGTTGACTCCAAGTCAGCAAAATTTTGATCACTTGCCACATGTCCTATGATTCCATGGTCCAGATCTTATCTTGATTCAATGGCTACGATTGAATCGCGATTTTGCGATTTCGACATTCTTGTTGCATTGGGTTCTTTTCCTCTCTATGTCGCGATTCGCGAAACTCTGATATGGAGTTTGATCAACGGTCCAGATCTGATCTCTATTCAACGGCTGCGATTAAAGTGCGATTTCACATATCGCAATATCAAGATTCCTAATGTTAATAAACTTTGACATCTCCAACTCTCGATCCCTGAAACTCTGACATGGAGTTAGATCAATGGTCCAGATCTGAGCTTGATTCAATGGCTGCGATTGAATCGCAATTTCATATATCGCGAAATCAACATTCTTGTTGCATTGTTTCTTTGACATCTCCAACACGTGATCCTCGAAACCCTGACATGGACTGGAATCAACGGTCCATATTTGACCTTAATCTGACGGCTCAGATTACATTGTGATTTCACATATCGCGATATCGGGATTCCTGATGTCAATAATCTTTGACATGTCCAACTCTCGATCCCTGAAACTCTGACAAGGACTGGAATCAACGTTCCAGATCAAACCTTTGATCTAATGGCTCAACTTACATCGTGATTTCAAGAATTTAGGGAACCCTGTTCCTTTGACTCTCCTGTCAGCGAACTTACGATCTTTCCCCACGTGTCCTTCCTAATGATGGATGGTCCTCCTTCTTTCAAGATTTTGTGAGCCCCTTTTCTCCTTGTTATACTTTAAAAGGCGTGCAGGTTCTCCTTGATCCAACAATGGTCAAATCCCATGCTTGGATCGAACCCCTGAGTTCTATCCTCCTCTTCAGTGCACTCTTCTTGTCTAAATTCAGATCTGATAGCCCTCGTTCTGTTGGGAATTTTGGATGGGATCCAACGATCAGTAGTTCTTCTCAAACTTTACGAGTCTTCGATCACTCGATCAATGTTGCGTTGCCTTCAACCATTCACCTTTGATCATTCGACCTTACTGAACTTATCTTCTATTTTCCTGTCGATTACAAAGTTCCTATGCTCATGCCTTCTTCACTATTGTACTTGCCATCAATGACAAGCATTCGTTGTCTGTTAAATATTTGCCAACAATATCCCCCTTTGGCATTGATGGCAACACAAGCACCCACATGCATTCGGACTCGACTCTCCTCCCGAACTCTTTTCTCCCCCTTTGACATCAATGTCAAAGAAGAAACATTCTTCCTCTGATCTTTTTGCAAAACATACTCCTGCTGTCGACTATAAGCATCTTGGAAATACACCAGATATTCAATAAGTAGCCCCCCTAACCAGGTGAACAGATTAGACACAAGAGATTATAACCCCCAACTTTTGACGAAGATATCCAAAAGGGGTCGCTACTAATGGTTTAGTAAAGATATCAACAATCTGTTCTGTAGAAGGTATATAATTCAGTTGAACAATTCTATTTGTAACTTGTTCTCTGAGAAAATGGTACTTGATTGGAATATGCTTAGTCTTGGAATGAAGAATAGGATTCTTGGAGACACTAATGGCACTTGTGTTATCAAAATGAATTGGAATAGGATCAATGTAAGTTACCTTCAGATCTTCAAGAGTTTGTATCATCCATAAGATTTGTGTGCAGCAAGTAGTAGCAGCAATGTATTCTACCTCTATAGTGGATAATGAAATAGATCCTTGCTTCTTACTAAGCCATGCAACTAATGAGTCACCTAGAAAAAATGCTTTTCCACTGGTGCTTTTTCTCTCATCAACACAGTTTGCCCAGTCTGCATCTGAATAAGCAGTTAACCGGAAATTTTGATTTCTAGGATACCACAGACCATAAGTCATTGTTCCCTTCAAGTATTTAAATATTCTTTTGACAGCTACCAAATGACTTTGTTTAGGAGCAGACTAAAAATGACCTACCATTCCAACAACTTGCATTATATCAGGACGAGATGCTGTGATGTACAGAAGACTACCTATCATAGAGTGATATGTCCTTTGATCAACATCAGGTGAGATATCATCTTTACTCATCTTGCAACCAACCACCATAGGTGTGCTAACTGTAGAGGAATCTTCCATCTGAAATTTCTTCAACATCTCTTTCAAATATTTTTCTTGAGAAATAAAAATTCCTGCAGAGCTTTGTTTTACTTGTAAGCCAAGAAAATATGATAGTTCTCCTATCATGGACATTTCAAATTCTCTTTGCATAGAATTAGCAAACCATTGGACAGATGATTCATTAGTACATCCAAAAATAATATCATCTACATAAACCAAAACAACTAGTAAATTATCACCTTCAGACTTAATGTAAAGGTTACTGTCAACAATACCTTTCTTGAACCCTTTTTCTTGTAGAA
>ML776850.1:1839874-1867007 GCA_009831015.1 Picea engelmannii | reverse complement strand
CAAGACCCTTCATGGCATTTACAAGTTCTTCAACTCTTAAAAAATACTTGCTAATTGTTTCATATTCATTCATCTTTAGTTGTTCAAATTTCAATCTGTATGTTTGGAGTTTGGCATCTTTTACTTTCTCATTTCCTTCATAACTGTTAATAGGTTTATCCCACATTGCTTTGGCAGTATCAAGATGCATAACCTTTACAAACTCAGCTTCAGCAAGTCCATTCAAGATAGCATTCATCCCCTTAGCATTAAAACTAAACTCTAACTTATCATCCTTGTTGGCTAGCACAACAGGCTTTGTATATCCAGTCTCTACTACATCCCAAACATCAGCACCCAAGGCCATTAAGTATGTTCTCATTCTAATCTTCCAGAAGGCAAAATTTGTTCCATCAAACAGAGGGGGCTTAGAGGCTGAATTTCCTTCATGACTTGTCATGTTTAAGCTTACAGATCTACCTTTGAATAAAAGGAACCCGCTCTGATACCAATTGTTGGAATTACTAATACAACTGAGAGGGGGGGGTGAATCAATTGTCTTTGTGCTTAAACAATAATAAGTCTATTAAAATATTATTAATCTTTCCTCAAGTGATCATCAACATTATACATCATATGGACAGTAAAAGTAAAAATCATCAGTTACACATAAGGTATACACAGAGACAGATTTTCACGAGGAAACCCATAAAGGGAGAAAACCTCTTCTTCTTCGAAATGATAGGCAATCTTTTAAGTTCTGTACATCATCTTTAATTGAGCACCAACTCAATGTAGGGTTGCTACCTCTGTTTTACAAGCTGCAACTTGTTTGAGAGCACCAACTCTCTAGTTTCTCTAGCACCCACTAGAAGGAAGCACCAACTCCATGGTTTCTCTAGCATCCACTAGAAGGAAGCACCAACTCCCTATAAGTTCCAGCACCAACTGGATGGAAGCACCAACTTCCAGTTACACAGGCTCCAACCTGTATAACAGAGAACACTTTTTCTCCCTAGCACCACCCTACCACCCTGGTTTCTCTGGCTGCAACCAGATGGAAGCTACAACTTCTTGTGTTCAAGCTCTCACTTGAACCTCTGAGGAAAACAGTCCTCCCGAGCACCTCCCAACCTCCATAGAACATAAATTAACATATAAACATTCAAATACATAGATACATCAATTCTTACCAATCTTTCTTTGTTCTGTCCATCTGGTCATCTTCTAACTATTCTGCAATTCATTTCTTCCTCTGTCTGTTTATCAGGTCTTCTCTACATCAACTTGTTCTGTCATTCTGCTCTGCTTCAACTTGTTCTGTTAGTCTGCTCTGCGATTCATATCACACTTCACATATGCTCAATATCCTCCTGTGAATTCTCTCCTTTTCCTTTTCTTACAGTTTCATTCTTCTCTCATACAGAATGACAAACCCTACATAGTCTGTCTCATTTTCTTTTATACACACCTACACGACGGTTCAACTTCCCAACTCCTTAGGAAAAAGAAAGACAACTGTCCGAGCAACTGAAACACCAACTGAAACTCTAACTAATTTGCAATCATGAGTCTGTTTTGCTAATATATTCCAAACTAAGGAGTTAACTGTGAGAGAGAACAGTAACCCTCCAATCAACACTTGATCTGACAGTTCAGATTGTTCCTCGATTTCGCATATCGCGATTTCGACACTCCTGATGTTCAATGTTCTTGTCACTTAATAATCCCGATCTACGAAATTCTGATACAGAACTTTTCTTCACTATCTCCTTCCCGAATATGACCATGGTCATAACCAAGCGCCTATGCAAAAGGCACTTTCGCGATTTCTCATTTCGCGATTTTCGACACTATGCTCCGTTGACCCCAAGTCAGTGAAATTTTGATCACTTGCCACATGTCCTGTGATTCCATGGTCTAGATCTGATATTGATTCAATGACTATGATTGAATCGTGATTTCAACTTTCTTGTTGCATTGGGTTCTTTGCCTCTCTATGTCATGATTCGCGAAACTCTGATATGGAGTTTGATCAACAGTCCAGATCTGATCTCTATTCAACGGCTACGATTAAATCGCGATTTCGCATATCGCGATATCGAGATTCTTGATGTTAATAAAATTTGACATATCCAACTCTCGATCCCTGAAACTTTGACATGGAATTAGATCAACGGTCCAGATCTGAGCTTGATTCAACGGCTGCGATTGAATCGCAATTTCGCATATCGCGAAATCGACATTCTTGGTGCATTGTTTCTTTGACATCTCTAACACGTGATGCTTGAAACCCCGACATGGACTGGAATCAACAGTCCAGATTCGACCTTAATCTGATGGCTCAGATTACATTGTGATTTCACATATCGCAATATCGGGATTCCTGATGTCAATAATCTTTGACATGTCCAACTCTCGATCCCTAAAACTTTGACAAGGACTGGAATCAATGGTCCAGATCAAACCTTTGATTTGACGGCTCAGCTTACATCGTAATTTCGAGAAGTTAGGGAACCCTGTTCCTTTGACTCTCCACTCAGTGAACTTACCATATTTCCCCACGTGTCCTTCCTGATGATGGATGGTCCTCCTTCTTTCGGGATTTTGTGAGCCCCTTTTCTCCTTGTTATACTTTAAAAGGCATGCAGGTTCTCCTTGATCCAATGATGGTTGGATCCTGCACTTGGATCGAACCCCTGAGATCTATCCTCCTCTTCAATGTGCTCTTCTTGTCTAAATTCAGATCTGACGACCCTCATTCTGTTGGGAATTTTGGATGGGATCCAACGAACAATAGTTCTTCTCAAACTTTACGAGTCTTTGATCACTCGTTCAATGTTGCGTTGCCTTCGATCATTCGCCTTCGATCATTCGAATTTCCTAAACTTATCTTCTATTTTCCTGTCGATTACAAACTTCTTGTACTCATGCTATCTTCACTATTGTACTTGCCATCGATGAAAATCATTTGCTGTCTGTTAAATATTTTCCATTCGTTGTCTGTTAAATATTTGCCAACACAATTACCTCATGGAGCAAGAGTCTTCTCCGATACAAGTCCAAGACGAAAGTGATGGATGCTGCTGCTGCTGACAAGACAAGTCTGATGAAAGAGAAGAAATATGGGACCTCCAGGGCCATTCTCAGGTCAATCCTGCTCTTAGTACTCCATGTCTAGGACCCGTGGACCCCTAGACATGATCTCCTAGTTATCCGTAGAAATCGGGGATAACAGGGCCCATATTCTGGTGTTTCATCTCCTAGGATTAGGTTTTTGGATGTTTATGGTTTTCCAATGTTTCTCAATAATATATAAGCCTTTGAGCCTCATTGTAACATAGATTTAAGAGGCCATTAGCTGCCACATCTCTTCTCAGAGATAAGCTACTAGTGCCCAAGCTATTTTATCTCCATTCTGTCTGTATGCATATTTCAGTCATTTGTTGTTAATGGAATGAAGTTTTACTTCCGCTGCATCTCTACATTTATGTGTATTTCTGTATTTCATTGTGTTCCTGCATAAATCTAGATCAATGATATTACTCTGTATTTGTACAAGATATAAAACGTTCTCTTGGATCCGAATTAGAAAAAATTCTAGGTCATGGTCCACACGTGTTCTGTCCTAGTTGAATATATCAAGATGGCTAAACGGTCAAACTTCTAATACTATTTATCTTTTCTAGTGGATTATCAATTGTGTGTACTCTAATTATGTTAAAACAATCAAGCATTAGATAAAAACACATCTAAATAAACATCATGCTGATGCATTTTTTTTCTTTGTAGTATGATGTTGATAACATGATGTTGACATCTTCCTATAAAAGAAGCCCAGAATCTGAAATAGTATGATGTTGATAACATGATAGGGAAATGAAATCTAATCCAAAGAACATCTGAATAAAAATATAAACATAATTATATTGGTAAATATTAGTTCTTATGAGTAAGAATATCATGTATTACAACTGATACTATCGAAGCCAAAATGTTTATGGTTGTTTGCATATCGTTGAACTGTTCTTTGTGACTTTAACACCCATAGAACAATTGCTGCATGCAGAACTCCCAAGTAATAGTGTGAATATGGTTGCCTAATAAGCATGGAATTATGTATGATCCTTAATCTTCACTCGCTCAAAGTAAAAAAAAAAAATAGTTCCACAGAGACACTTGGATGGACAAAAGCAGAGAGAAAAGAAGAAATAAAGAACAAGGAACTACATTATGTCACTTTACTTCATCTCTTACAATTTTCCAACTGCACTAACAAATTTATAGTGAAAACCAAAATGATAAATTCAATCTAGCATTTATCAAAATTTATGAGATATAGTGTCAGTAAATGAGATACACATTTCCATAATCCAGTTTTACCTTTCTACATAGACAAGTCTCTAGGAGTATCCATGGAAACAAGGGTTACATAGTGAGAGGACTTGTATACCTTGTGATCTTGCACCATTAACCTTATCATCATTATAGTTTGGCCACTAAAAAGACATTCAATGTACCTGTTAGTGGAGAAAAAAGACACAAGCCTCCTATTCCAAGGAATTACACTAGAAAACTACCAAAACCAAGATGTGAATATCTAGTAACTAAAATCATGAGGCTTCCCCATGAAAACAACACATAGTATAGACACAGATATTTTATTAGTAAAGATAATGGAGAATGCCAACTCCATAGACTAAGATTAATAATTTTCATCTACATTCTAATGCAACATTTCTTTTTGTGACTCGGAAAATAAAAGGGTGGTTTCCACCATTGTAGGAATTTGGTGCAACTGTTTTATCCAAATTAGAAAAATATCAATTAGAAATACGTTTGTAATATCCCCTGGTAGTGCCCTAGTGATATTATGAATTGTAATCATGTTTTGTAGGCTGGTGATCCGAGTATTGATAATATGGTGGGCTTATGTGTTTATTCGGCCGGAGAGCCTAAGTATTAAGGCCAGGAGCCTGATTTTGGATATGTGATTATGTAGATCATTAATATAATATATAAACATCATTGTGTGCCGACCAACCATGAAGAAAGAGTGATGGGGGACTAATATTTCAAAGAATGGGTAAGGGAGAGGGGGCTAAGAGGTAGGAAGAGGGGTTAAAATTGAGGGCTTAAGTCCTTAGGAATAATAATTTATTATTATTCCAAAGTGGTGTGAAAGGTATGTTTTCATCCTAAGTCCCGGGAGAGGCAACACATGTAGCTGCAACATGTGCAAAAGGGAACACATACTCAATGGAGTGCATGCAACTTCATGGGGTACATGTGTCAGCCCAGGCACATGCAATTTAATCGAAGAATTGATCTGTGATGGGGGTTCGTCATCCATTCTTACGTTTGGTGTCTGAACCGTGTTACCTCTACATCTGATCGCTGCATAGCTCATGCAACTCTGAAATCTGAAACCGTAGGCCAACCCATGATATTTTCCTTGAGAATCCGACACATCCTCAGTCTATACCATTTTACCTCTGCATTAGACCTCTACATAACCACACACATCTGAGAAACCAGTCGGGGGGAGGCCGATCTGTCAGTCTTGTAAACCCGGGTTTATCGACACTGCAAATCCGAGTTCATGATTAACCATCTGGGTTGCTGTTGTCTATGAAACCTGAGCATACCATAATTTCCTATGTCATGTGTGTTATAACTGTGGGCTATTGTGGCCCCGCAGTCCCTTGGCTGAGTGTGATTGGCTACCGTCATCCGTTCCTTGTTGAGTCTTATTATTTTTCTCCTTGTGCTAGAATAGAGCTGAAGAAGCAGGTTCCCAGGCCTATGTGCAACACTCTCTCCGTGTGAGAGAGGTGGTTGTGGTTGAAGAGGCGGGTTGTCAGGCCTATGAGTGACTCTCTCTAGGTGAGAGAGTGCATGGAGGAAGTGAGAACTCCTGGAAGGGGTCCTATAACTGCCACAAAGCACAGAGAATTCCAGTTTGGGCTATTGCTGAAGCCCATGGCAAGGGAGGTTTAGCAGCTGAAGGATTGTCTTGGTGACAATGAAGGTGTATACTCTTTGGGTGGGATAGGCATGTGGTGAATGAGAGTCTGTCAACAGTGGGCATAAGTGGCTCCTAGGAGAGAATCCTTCCTCTTAAACTGTGTGTCTTCCTGTTGACCTTGCCTAGCCTAGGATTCCCTTGCCCTGTGGAGCTTAGTCCTAGCTTGGGGGTGACCTACCGCTGAGAGTGATGAGAAACACAGTCTAAGGCTAGGAGGTTCATGGAAGGTCTGCACACAGTTGGTGGTGTTATGCCAGTTTAAAAGATAAGTATTAATTCTGTAATTAATTTATATGTGATGCATGTATGTGTCTTGAAATGTATCATGTATTCCGTTGCAAGTTTGGATTGATGTTAATTCCATTATTTCAGTATATTAGCAGTAATCCTATGATTACACTGTATTGTTGAGTAAATCCATGTTAAATATGTTAATTTGATTTATTATGCATATTCTTTATAAATATATATGTATGTGAATATTTCGCATAGTAACATTGCCCGATAGTGGGGTTGATGGTTGGGGATGTTACAATATGGTATCAAAGCATGGTTCTGACACTGAGCCTAGATGGGCCATGTTAGTGGTTAACGAGACAAATATTTCATAGTGAATTGTTGTCAAAGTAGATAAAATTCGAGTTCAGATCCCATGGTTTCAATGCTGAGCCTGGATGGGTTGGATAGTGGTATTTAGACCCAAGGTTTCGAGTGGAAATGGTGTTTGGAGGGAACCAATTTCAAACCTTAGAATGTTTTTGAGTGCCAAGGGGTTACTTGGCCATGTTACGAAGTTCAGGAGGAGTAGTGGTAGAATAAAACCATAGCCGGTGTGGTATTTGACCAGAGAGAGAGAGAGATCAACACTTGGGGTGTTGGATTCGTAGGATCTGTTTGGGAAAAAGGGGATTCCCTTATGACCGTTAGACCCGAAGAAGGTGTAGGAAGGTTATCCTGGAAGCCTTTCATAGTTTGGAAATCGGGAGAAGTGGAATGAGCTGAGGCACAAACTCTCGAAGTCATGAAGTAGATTGCAACCATTTGATTGAAAAGGACACACATCAGTAGATCATGAACTATGGGAGAGAGCAATCTGGGAAAAAGTGAGCGTGGAGGAGTTGAAACTCCCGAAGCCCAAAGAGTTGAAGTGGTGAGTCATGATGACATCACTTGGAGGTGATGTGGACACATGGGTTGTGTGCCAAGTGTAAGTGAATTCTGAACCATGGATGGTTGAGATGGAATTTGGAACATGATGAGTGTCACCCATCTGAATGGGCCATGTATCAGTCACTAGTATTCTTCCATGTGGAAACTTGTGTGAGCAGGGTTAGTGGGGTCTGAGGTTACATATTATAGTTAAAGGTTAGAGGACCCACAGTGGTGTTGATCACGATGCATCAAGATCAACAGTCAGAAGGCATTACGGGGACCCAAGTTGCATGAAAGCTAATTCTCCAAGGCAGTCCTGCAATCCAAACCATGGTTTCGCCAAGGGGTTATGTGTCAGCATCAAGAGAATTGCAGGATGAAAGGCGGGTTACTCCAAACCACCATTGCATGCCACGCAATTTGGAAAAGCGTAAGTGATGTGACATATTGATGTCAACAAAGTGTCATGGAAGTGTTCAGGGTGTGCAGATGTGAAATCTTCTGAAGTCCCAAAGTCTCGGAACTCAAACTCTTGAGGTTCCATAATGAGTGTCAGCCATTGGATGCTGGGTAGACATGGACTGTTGATCCACCCTACTACGCAAGTTCGATAACTCAGAACTCTAAGTGACTGTTGTGTTATGCTAGGAAACCTTCTGAAGCCGAAGGTCGAAGGCCCGAGTATGCACTTATTGATCTAGTGCTTGGTCACAACCCATGGTCACGTGGGTTGGGGAACTAAGAGAAAGGGGCTAGTGCTCGAAAACTTAGTAGAAAAGAGTTCTGAAAGTAGAAATCTGTGGGGATTTTTGATTGAACAAGAATCAAAGGGAATGAAAACTAAACTTTTTCTTGAGTCAGATTTGTCTATGAGTTCTGTAGAATTTGTTAAGGATTGGTGGCTTGACAAATTCTGGTTGTTTGTACGTTGTTTTTGCAGAAGTTTAACGAGTTCCAGAACCAGATAGAGCTGCTATTGAGGACAGAGAAATGGAGGAGACAACAAATTCTTCTAGTTCAGAGAATGAAGCTAAAGGGATGGATGTTCATTTGGGAGTTGAAGGGTCGAACTCCAATGGGCATAGAGAAGAGATAGATAAGTAAGGAAACATGATGAAGATCATTGAAAAATTGCAGAAAGATGCCCGAACTCACTGAATAGATAATAGAAAGATCAGAAAAGATCAGGATAAACAAGGTGAATTCAACTTAAAGTTGATGAAGAGTCTGGAGAGAATAGAAAAGAAGTTGGACAAGGAGAGAGACTCGAGCAAAACTGGGAGTCACCTGACTTCTGAGGGAAGAAGATCAAGGAGTGTTGGTAAACACCATCATCACTCCCAAGGTCGCTCCAAGAGGAGGGCACACAATAGTTCAAGCTCATATCCTACCAGAAAGAACATGAGATCTGGAGTGGATGAACTAAATGGAAAAATGAACAAGATTAATTGTCCTATGTTTGATGGAGAAAACAAGAAGGAGGAAGATTCTGAAACATGGTTGCTCGGCATGAGGAAATATTTCCAACTTTAGAATTATTCCTCTCATGCAGAAGGAAGAAATGCAATGTATCAATTGAAAGGAAAATCATCCATGTGGTGGGATCAACTTGTGAAGGTGCAACACATTATAGAGAAAGATATCACTTGGAAAGAATTCAAGAGATATTTCAAGAAGAAATACTTGACTAAAAGATACTACGATAGAAATATGAAAGAGTTCTTTGAACTCATGCTGGGCAACATGACCATTGATGAATACGAATGAAGATTTTTGGAATTGCTGAGGTATGTTTCATTCATCAAGGATGAGACTGTCAAGATTCAGAGGTATCTAAGTGGATTGCCACCTTCCATTGGGGACAAGATCTAATGTGATGATCCTAAGACTATGGAAGAAACGATAAGGAGGGCGAAATGCTTATATGATCAACAAAAAGAAAAGCCTACTTTCCAAAAAGATTGGGAAGACAAGAAGAAGTTTAAGAGGGAGCATGGGAAAAAGGGAAACAAACCACCATTTTTTAGGAACAATCCTCAGGGACAACCATATTTTAGAGAGCCCAGGAAGGATGAAGTGGGTGGGAAAATGCCAAGACCACCACCTATAAAATGTTGGGGTTGCAAAGGGAACCATAGGTACAAATATTTCTCCCACATAAATGATAAAGTGAGAGCCGTCCACAATGTACAATAGGCTGAAACAGTGGAGGACATGGGCAGTATAATTCCAAGGATCTACGCAACCCTAGACAACAAGCAAGATGAATATCAGTCGCACACGATTGAAGTGGAAGGTATGATCAATAACCATCCCTTCACTATTTTAATTGATTAAGGGGATAGCCATAGTTATGTAGATCCTAGAGTGGTGGAAAGTTTTCATTTGTCAATAAGCAAACATGAGAAGTCTTGGTTAGTGCAGTTGGCTACAAGAACCAAGAGAAAAGTCATTGAGTTAGTTAAGTCTTGTCCAGTGGACATGAATGGACTAAGCACAAGGGTTGAATTGAATGTTCTACCTTTAGGTTCCTATGACTGTCTAATTGGGATGGACTAGTTGGACCAGCACCATGCCATCTTGGACTTTTGTAACAAGACATTCACTCTCCTGGATGAGGAAGGAAATCTGAAAATCATTCAAGGAATTCCCAAAGATGTTGCTATCAGAGAAATCTCAGCAATGCAGCTGAAGAAGTGCTATAGAAAAGGCTATCAATTATTTGCAGCCCATGTGGAGGAAGAATCTAAGGATGAAGTCTCAAAGATTGGAGATCATGCGGTACTAAAAGAGTTTGAAGATGTATTCCAGGAGGTACCCGGACTACCTCTGAAAAGAGATATTGACTTCTCTGTAAACTTAATGCCTGGAGCAACTCCAGTGTCAAAAGCTCCTTACAGAATGAGTACGCTAGAGCTGAAAGAGTTGCAATTGTAGCTTGAATAGCTTCTGAAGAGTACGTACACCCAAGTGTGTCACCTTGGGGTGCCCTGGTCATGTTCATGAAGAAGAAGGATGGGACGTTGAGATTGTGTATTGATTTTAGACAATTGAACAAAGTAAATGTAATAAATTATAACAAGTATCCTCTGTCGAGGATTGATGACCTCTTCGATTAGTTGAAGGATGCGAAGATATTTTCAAAGATAAACCTTAGGTCAGGATATCACCAGGAAAGGATAAAGGATGAATACATTAGCAATACCACCTTTAGAACAAGGTATGGTCACTATGAATTCACACTGGTTCCATTTGGGTTGTCAAACACACCTGTTGTTTTCATGTGTTTAATGAATTGTGTATTCAGGGACTATCTAGACAAGTTTGTCATAGTCTTCCTAGATGACATTCTGGTGTATTCCAATTCGGAGGAAGAGAATGAGAAACATCTGAGGATGGTGTTGCAGGTGATAAGAGAGCACCATCTGTATGCCAAGTTGAGAAAATGCTTGTTTTATCAGGAGCAGATCCATTACTTGGGGCATATTATTTCGAAGGATGAGATAGTTGTAGATCCTGAGAAGATTGAGGCCATCAAAGAATGGTCAGTCCCAAAGAACATGATGAAAGTCAAATCCTTTATGGGTCTAGCTAGTTATTACAAAAGGTTTATCGCAGGGTTCTTGAGGATAGCTCACCCTGTCATTTCCTTGCAAAGGAAGGAGAAGAAGTTTTAGTGGACAAAAGATTGTGAGAGAAGCTTCCAACAATTGAAGCAACTGTTAACCAGTACTCCAATCTTAAGGATTGCAGATCCGAATGAAGAATTTGTAGTGTGTACAGATGCATGCAAAGAAGGACTGTGAGGATTCCTTAGTCAGAATGGTCTCATAATCTATTATGAATATAGAAAGTTGAAAGAGCATGAAAGGAACTATGCAACTCATGACTTAGTGTTAGCAGCCATAGTACATGCTCTACAGAAATGGAGGCATTACCTCATGGGAAAGAGGTTTGAATTGAGAACATACCACAACAGTTTGAAATATTTGTTTGATTAGCCAACCTTGAATGCTATATAGAGTAGGTGGTTGGAGTTTCTCTGTGAGTACGATTTTGATATCAAGCATATCAAAGGGAAGGAGAATAAAGTGGCTGATGCACTCAGCAGGAGAGTACATGAATTACATGCTACAACCATTAGCATGTACTGAACTGATATTAAAAGAAGAATTTTGGAGGCTACAAATATAGATTTGCAGTACTAGGATTTGGTAGCAAAGATACAACAAGGTAAGATGCCACAAAAAGTGGAAAATTATAAATTGGAAACTGACGGAACACTTATGTACAAGAACAAAATTTATGTACCTAATGTCCAAGACTTGAAACTTATGATTTTGAATGAAATGCATAATTTGCCTTATGATGGGCACTCTGTATATCAAAAATGGTGACAATAGTCAAGAGCCATTACTTTTGGCCAGGTATGAAGAAAGAGATTGCTGAATACATCACCAGATGTATGGAGTGTCAGAAGGTTAAAGCTGAGCATATGCACCCAACAAGGTTGCTGCAACCTTTACCCATTCCTGAGTGGAAGTGGGAAGTGGTGACAATGAATTTCATCACGGGATTTCCCAGAACTGTTATCAGGATAATTGTTAAGTGCAGACACAAATCAATCCCCCTATCTTCACTACGAAACTAGAACAAAACAAGACAATACACTACTCTTTCCTTAGATTTCAATTATCAAATGAGAAATGGATCTAGGACATACCTTTTAAATATCGAATATCCAACTTCGCCAATGCAATCTAATCTTCGTCACGAGGTTTATGAGAAATATTTGAGAATAAATACAAGCCAACGAAGACAAGAATAACAGATTCTTTGATATGAAACTATGTACGTGATCAAGGAATCATACAATATGGACAAATAACATTCATATAGGAAAGAAAAGTATATCTGTATTAAAGAATGTGGAAGAAATATACAACCAGATGCCTTGATGTTGTCAGGTTCCTTCCAATAGTTCCTTGCTTCCCACACACTTCTAATCCATGGATTTCGAGACTGTGGATCTGATAGCTACTCACATTATATCTTGTCAAAACAAAGTTCAATGCCACTCTAATCAAGCCAAATTTCCAATCTACAAAACTAAAGCTTAAGCCAATCTAACTTTCTCCATGAGAGCTCCTCTCCTTTTATAAGCTGAAGATGATAAGGTGAGGAGGTTAGGATGATCCCACTAAATCATGAAAGCGAGTAAGATCCAAAATTCTCGGAGGCCACCTCACCATAGAAGATTCTCCTTCTAGAAGCATTGAGAAGATGCCCCTTTTTCCCATGTACAAGAATTTCCATACCCTGGATATATAGCAGCGTGCAAAAATCAGGCATTTCCGCACCCTGTGTATAGAGAAACCTGTGGAAATCCTCTTTAATAGGGTTTTTACAAAGGAAAATACAACTTCTTCTCTCAGTAAAAGTTCTTCTCCCTTCTTTCTTCAGGAATTCAGGTCACTGACCCCTCTGAAGGCAACATATAGGTTTACATAATTAACGGTCATAAGGGTGACAAAAATAATGTGTAATAAGGAAAATAAAGCATCATGATTCAATCTTGGTGGTAGTGGACAAGCTTACGAGAGCTTCCCATTTCATTCCATTAAAGACTACTCACAAGGCAACGAATGTTGTTGATATTTTTATGAAGGAAGTGGCACGATTTCATGGAGTTACCAAGATGATTGTGTCTGACAGAGACCCAAAATTTACCTCAAATTTCTGGAAAGGGTTATTCAAGGGGTTCAGAATGAATCTAAACTTTAGCATAGCCTATCATCCCAAGTCTGATGGGAAGATAGAGAGGGTGAATCGAGTAATAGAAGACATGCTAAGGATGTATGCGATGGACAAACCATCTAAATGGGAAGACTAACTACATTTGGTAGAATTCACCTACAACAATGGGTATCAAGCATCATTGAATATGAGACCATTTGAAGCACTTTATGGAAAAAAGTATAATACTACAGTAAGATGGGATAATCCAACTAATAGAGCAGTGGTTGTGCCAGAGATGCTCAAGGAAATGGAAGAGAAAATGCTAAAAATTAATTAGAATTTAAAGGATACCCAAGACAAGCAGAAAAGTTATGTGGATAAGAACATAACCCATAGATATTTTAAAGTGGGTGACCATGTTTTCTTGAAAGTAAAATCCAATAGAAGTTTCCTGAAGCTGGGAAGCTACTCCAAGTTAGCAGCCAGATTTTGTGGGCCATTTGAAATCCTAGAAAGGATTGGGCCAGTTGCATATATTATTGCATTACCTACATCCATGACTGTACATAATGTATTTTGTATTTCATTGATTAAGAAATATATACCTGATGCTAATCATGTTATTGATTGGAATGTGATTTAGGTGGAGCAAGAAGGTGTCCTACAAGTGTATCCTGCGCGCATATTGGACCAGAAAAAAAAAACAACTCTGGAATCGAGCCATAGGGCTTGTAAAGGTCCAGTGGACCTGGTACAGTCCTGAGGACGTGACATGGGAGCATGAGGATGCTATGCGGGCAGAATACCCACATATTTTTAAATATTTTGAAAATCTTGTTTATGCTGTGTAAAGTGTTACATTGAGGACAATGCAAAAATAAGGGGAGGGGATTGTAATATCCCTTGGTAGTGCCCCAATGATATTATGAATTATAATCATGTTATGTAGGCTGGTGATACGAGTATTGATAAACTGGTGGGATTATGTGTTTATTAGGCCGGAGAGCCTAAGTATTAAGGCCATGAGCCTGATTTTGTATATGTAATTATGCAAATCATTAATATAATATATAAACATCACTGTGTGATGAACGACCACGAAGAAAGAGTGATGGGGGACTAAGCTGCCACAGAATGGGTAAGGGAGAGGGGGATGAGAGGTAGGAAAAGGGGCTAAGCTTGAGGGATTAAGTCCTTAGGAATAATAATTTATTATTATTCCAAAGTGGTGTGAAAGGTATGTTTTTATCCTAAGTCCTAGGAGAGGCAACACATGCAACTCAAATGTGTGCAAAAGGGAACACATACTTAATGGAGTGCATGCAGATTCATGGGGGACATGTGTCAGCCCAGGCACATGCAATTTAACCCAAGAATTGAGTCATGATGGGGGTTCATCATCCATTCTTGCACCCATTGTCTGAACCATGTTACCTCTACATCTAATTACTGCATACCTCACATAGCTCTGAAATCTGAAACCGTGAGGCCAACCCATGATGTTTTCCCTGAGAAGCCGACACATCCTTAGTCTGTACCATTTTACCTCTACGTTGGACCTTTGCATAACCACACACATCTGAGAAACTAGTCAGGGGGGGAGGGGGGAAGGCCAACCTATGAGTCCTATGAACCCGGGTTTATCCACACTACAAATTTGAGTTCGTGCTTAACCATCTGGGTTGATGTCGTCTGTGAAAACTGAGCATATTGTAATTGCCTATGTCGTGTGTGTTATAACTGTGGGGTGTTGTGGCCCCGCAGTCCCTTGGCTGAGTGTGATTGGCTACCGTCATCCATTCCTTGTTGAGTCTTACTGTTGTTCTCCTTGTGCTGGAACAGAGTTGAAGAAGCAGGTTGCTAGGCCTATCTTCAACACTCTCTCCAGATGAGAGAGGTGGTTGTGGTTGAAGAGACAGGTTTTCAGGCCGGTGAGCGACTCTCTCCAGGTGAGAGAGTGCACAGAGGAAGTGAGAACTCCTAGAAGGGGTCCTGTAGCTGCCACAGAGCTCAGAGAATTCCATTCCAACCTGTTGCTAAAGCCCAAGGCAAGGGAGGTTTAGAAACCAAAGGAGTGTCTTGGTGAGAGTGAAGGTGTATACTCTTGGGGTGGGACAAGCATGTGAGGAATGAGAGTTTGTGAGCAGTGGGAATAAGTGGCTCCTGGGAGAGAATCCTTCCTCATAAACTGTGTGTCTTCCTATTGATCTTTCCTAGCCTAGGATTCTCTTGCCCGGTGGAGCTTAGTCCCAGCTCGGGGGTGACCTACTGTTGAGAGTGATGAGTAGTGTGGCATAAGGTTGGGAGGTTCGTGGAAGGTCTGGATGCAGTTGGTGGTGTTATGCCAGTTTAAAAGATAAGTATTAATTCTGTACTTAATTTATATGTGATGCATGTCTGTGTCTTGAAATGTCTCATGTATTCCGTTGCAAGTTTGGATTGCTGTTAATTCCATTATTTCTATATATTAGCAGTAATATTGTGATTGCTCTCTATTGTTGAGTAAAACCATGTTAAATATGTTAATTTGATTTATTATGCATATTCTTTATAAATACATATGTATGTGAATATTCCATGTAGTAGCGTTTCCCGATAGTGGGGTTGATGGTCGGGGACGTTACAATGTTAAACAAGTCCAAGAAAACCCATAGATGACCACTGGTCATGAAAAATTAAGACTTGGTTCATATGGATAAATGGATAAGATTGGTCTCAGACATACCAGTAGGGACTGCATAAGAGCCATCTCAACTAAGTCCCTGTACATATTTTTCTCTACATGTCCATTGACTTGAGATAACACAGGTGGTGAAGAAGGTCCAGAGTCCAATCAAGAAAAAAGATATCCCAAGTCATGCACTACTTCTCTTCATCATTATTAACACCCAACTGCAAATTTTGAGAACTTTGAATCAACAATTTAGCTCTACTCAACTGAAAATTAGCATTTTTGGAGTTTATTGACAGATTCATCATCTGCTCTTGAAAAACCTATCGACCCATTTCATCTTTGGATGAAAACCACCAAACTTGTCATTCTAATTCCTGATCCCCTGTGCTCTATTTTTTCTATCAAATCATGGGAACCCAACTCAAGATCCGTGACAATTTCTCTAGAGAAACTAGTAAAACATATGTGGGTACTCTTCATTTTCCAAGTATAGGAAAACAACAATCTTTCTCTTGATATTCATATCTCAATTATCTAATCAAATTAACACCCCCTGTTTGTTGGGAAGTTTAAAATGGGCAATATCTGGTTAGGTTTGACTATAGTGATTAATGTATGTAAGTTATAATTAATTATGGCATGTTGGGCACTCTAAAATGGACCATTTGAATGCAATGATTAGCTTGATTAAGTTATGATGCTATGGTTCTTTCAACACTCTGTCAATCCATTTGGTTTGAAGAAAGTGAAGGGCAATATTACATGAGAAATCTCCTTTAGTATCACATGAAAATTTGAGTCTGTCAACGTGCCTTTGAGACCATACAAATTATTATAAGTTCTCTCATAAAACTTGACTATTAATTCAATGTTGTGTTGTCTTAATACAATCCAAGTGTCTTCTAAAATCCATGGTTTTTCTCTTTATTATTTCTATCTGCTATAGATAAAATGTTTATTTTATATGTCAAGGTGGATGGTGTTATCTATTTCAATATGGAAACAATTAAAGAGAGGTTTCAATTGTGTCCTAGATTAATGATTAAATGATGTTGTCTTATTTAAGAGAATTTTGTTTTTCTACATCCTTCAACATAAATTTCTATATCAAAAAGAGACTTCCTAAAACCAATCATTCACAACTAGATCAAGTTGCATAAGTGAAGTGATGCTAACTCTAGAAAGCCCATATTCTTGAGTATAATGCAAAAGGCAATGGGGGCTCTGACATGAGATGTTTTTCAATTCTTCAAAATAAAGATCCTTTAAAATGATATAGACACAGAACCCACCATGTAGCATATAATAATAAGAAATAAACAAAAGGGAGACATCAAACTCTTATTTAATATCTGCATATCATTTGAAGAAGCAAACCCAATTATAAAATCTTCAGGATATTGACCACTCCAATTTGTAGGGATCTCAAAATGAGATGAAACCTTTGGGCATGTCCTTGTTGAAAGATACAAAAGATCAGTGGAAGAATCCATTTTCAGTAAGGCGTGACACTGTAAATGTTAAAAGATAGCAACATTAATTGAAAACCATGACTATGGAGTGAACCCTACACAATATAGTACGAGAATAATAAGAAATTGTATGTTGTGGTTTCGGTTTTTTTCATTGTATATTTATATTATTTTTCCTTGTCATGGTTACCATATGAGATTCAATCACAACATACTATACAAAGTTACAAACAGAAATGCATGCAAACCTCAGTGAACATGTAGGGCGATTAAAGTGGAAAATAATTTCCAAAAAGCACAACATTGACATAAAAGCATTAAGCATTTGGATGTAATGTGCGTTTAATTGAAAAGCAATAGAATTTATCCTTCAGTTCCATGTGAGGATAAATACAAGAATTTATTGTGAGGACAACTACAAAGTTACTACTAAATGGAATATGTGAAAGCTTTGAGAGTAAACATGATTGAAAGAGAGATATTTTCATAGGATGCTCCCACCAATTTAGGATATGCTTAATAATAAAAGAGAATGACTTTCATGAGATGAATCCATACAACCTTTTCACGAGTTCTTTGATTAATGGGTGAGCAACTGAAACACATTAAGACATATCTAGTTCTGCAATGCCATTAAAATATGGATTTACAAAAACATCTAGTGTTCATGTTGAAAACCATTGCTCAAATATTATATCAACATCAAATTGCTTAAACTTCTAACATAATATAAATATTTGTAACTGGAACATTATAGATCTTTAGAAACTAAAATGTATAACTTCGATCTCTTTATGTCATTTCACTATTCCCTATTGTATTGCATTTACTATTGGCAAGCAAAGAAGATACAATTTGTCTCTCCTTGAAGCAGTGCCATTTTCCACCAAATCCTCTCTAAGACTCTCCAACATAGTTGACACATCTCTCATGGTTGGACGTTCTTCAGTTGAATATTTTGAATAGAGAAAACCAACAGGTAGGAAAGAAAGTAGGAATTTGTATGTATCATTTTCTTTAGTTTCATCTTCATCCATCTCACTCAAGAGATGACTGTTAATTACCTCCTTCACTGCATTTGGAAATGCTAAGTCCACCCACTTATGAAAGTTCAAGTCTCCTACAAACATGTCACTAGTTGGCCTTTTTCTAGTAAGCATTTCCAATAACAGAATGCCATAACTATAAACATCCCCTTGAGTGGAAAACCTCTCACCCAATCCATACTCTGCATCCAAGGCAACTATGATAAAAAATTACTCAACAAATCCATGTAAAAATTTTGTGAAGAAAATACAAATCGAAATAATGTTATTAAAAATTTATACCTGGTGAAATGTAACCCATTGATCCTTTCAAATCAATTGTTGAAGTAAGTGAATCACTAGAGGTTGCACCAATTAATTTTGCAATCCCAAAATCTGTTACATGGCCAAGCATGTTTTCATCCAACAACACATTGCTTGGTATTATATCATAGTGCACTACTTGCATAGAAGAATCATGATGAATATATTCCATGGCATGGGCCACATCTATGGAAATATCTAATCATGTTTTCAGTCCCAACTCACAGACATAATTGTTGTCATATTTATTAGGATACAAATGCTTCTCTAAGATTCCATTACACATAAAATTTAACACTAAATCTTTGAAATGGAGGCTGGAACATGAGGTTATGATTCTCATAAGATTTTGATGTCGAACCTTTTGCAAGGAATTACACTCTGCATTAAAACTCTTCACAACCTATTCATTTTGCAAATGGAAAACCTTTACAACAAAAAGCATGCCATCATTCAAAATTCCTTTGTACATTGATCCAAAACCACCCTTCCCCAAAACGTTGGCCTCAATAAATCCATTAGTTGCTCTAGAAAGAGCTTGATATGATATACTTTCATTCTCTAATTTATGGGAAATAACTTGTGGAAAACCAACATTTGGTATATGAAAATTCCCTCTTGAGAGGAATTCGAAAAGTATACAACATAATATAAAACCAATATCACCAACAATTGGAAATAATACTTTTCTCAAAACATCAGAATGACTTTTTGGTGTTGGACATGCTGGTAAGAAAAATACTTGTGGCCCATAGAGACCTGAATTTCCAATTAAGGATATGATAATGCTTTGATTTGTAGAAAATTCACCTTTTGATATTTCTCCTTTGAGATTGTTGAAAGACAAATTCAAATAGTGAAGCTCTTTCAACTTGTTGAGAGTAATTGGTATTGGCCCTGATAAGGAGTTATAAGAGAGATCCAAGTCGATGAGATTTTGTAGATATCCAAGTGAATCTAGAATGGAACCTTCTAAGTAATTTCTATATAGATTCAATGATTCAAGTGCATTGCAAATTCCAAGTGTTGGTGGAATGACACCAGTTAATAGATTGGCATAAACATTTATAGTGTTGGTACCAGGCCGAAGTGGAAAGAAGGATGATCGTGGGAAATAAAGCATGCAGAAACTGAAGTAACAACTGGCGAAAGAACAACACATGTGTATGCAAGAAAGCGTGCACAAGGAAAGTGACAACTGGAGGAAGAACAACATGCGCATGGGAGAAATACCTAATGTCGAAAGGGTTAGGGTTTTGGTAATATTCTGTAAATGGATGAAGAGACCGAAATGTATAAATATAGATATGAAGGTATCATATAGGAGGTTGTTGGGTGTTTTTAGGTTTTTTAAGAAGTAATCTGTTGTTATTTGTTACTAGTCCTGAGGATTGTAGCTAAGCATGATCGAATGCGATATGTAATGTTTTTAACTATGTGAACCAATTTTGTAAGATATCTCGAGTGAGACTATGCAGTACCTCCTATGTACCGTATTGCCTTCTGGTTTACTAGGAGGGCCGATAGTTTTAGAGGCTTTGTTGGAATCCCGAATGACATGAACCCTGGGTCAACAACTCAGATGACCAGAGAAGGGAAAATTGACCAACAAATGGTTCCATTGCTGGGTTAATAGGAATAAGGAAGGAATGAGTAGACAAGATAGATTGAAGGAGAACCAAAGGAGTGGAACAAAAGAACAATGAGCCCTTAGAAGGGAATGTTGAGACCCTGGAACCCCACGAAAGAGGAAATCAAGGGATGGTTGAGAACTAAAGAACTAGAGTTTTCACAAAAAAACAATAGAAACCCTAGAATCACACCGCATAAATACCTGGATAAATATGTATTTATGGATTTACACGAAGTCTTTTTCTATGATTTTCCACATCTACTACAGGAGTGGATTCTAAGGTTAAAATATAACCACACAACGAACCAGATTTGACAGCTACATTGGACTCTAGTATAGATCAAGCAACTGCAGCAGGCGAACAACAAATTCACCCATGTAGTAGACTTTTGGCTTGACAATATTGTGGCAGGCTTCATCACTGAATTTGTAGTGGACACAACAAAGTCATACAGCGCAACCGAGAAATATTTTCTACAAGGACCCAAAGAAAGGTACATTTGATCACTGTATACTTCTATCAAGATACTTATATATAAAAAAGTGTAATGACAATGGAATCAAACAACTAGACTTCCTTGCGTGCATGGGGGAAGGGGGAAACACTGACAGAGAGAGGAGGAATGGAAGGAGGGCAATATAAAGACAAGAAGGAGGATGAACCCTTGGACCCGATATTGATGGATGACAACCAACTTAAGTGGATCTTGGCATCATCAGGAATAACGCGTAGTGGAGCACCCTACCAATATAAGGTGAATACCAAGAAGCAAGTCATAGCCTAGAGGGAAGTCTTGGAGAGTGATGAGGAAGAGGTAGAGGATCTCTAGGCTGTGGCGAAGATTGAGGAAATCCTGTGTGCCACTTATGAGCGGAAAATAAGAGGCCTAAGAACAGGAGGAGAAGGCAACCATCCTTTCCATATTAATGTCAGTGTGGAACCCATTAACCCATGTGAGACCAATACACCAAAGAGAACACCACCATTTAGACAACTGAATTTCAGAGGAAGTCCAACAGTAGGAAGTACATATACACAAGGATAAACAATTGGAGGATCCAGTTCAGGCAACCTTAGTCAAGTATCTACACCGCATGAAGGAGGGAGTAGTTCAATATTAATAATGGAAGGACACAATCCTACTATCATATTACTAGAGTTTTGAGGAGAAGCAACAGAAGACCCCGAGAAGCATTTGTTCATTTGCGCAAAGATCTGGGAAGCAAAGCAGATCACCAATGAAGATACCAAACGCACGCAGCTAGCGATCATACTAAGGGACTACGCACTAGACTGGTACATGAGTCTAGACACGAACAGTGTTCCCAGAACAACAAGGACATTGGATGACATTAAGAAATTATTGATAAATGAGTTCCAGAAGCCGAGATCAGAGGATCAGCACATGAACGCGATGATTGAAATAATAAAGAAATAGGAGAATCTGTATGGGAGATTTTTCAAAGATTCAAGTGATTAAAAGGAAAGTTAAAATACCTTATGACCGATATGAAACATCGACACCTGTTTGTCAACTCACTACTCCCACACTTAAAATATCCATTATGACAACATAAGTTTCAGACACAGGCATAGGCTCTGTAGACAACCTTACAATTGGAAGAGAATCAATACTAGGAGACAAACCCAACTATCGAGGAGATGAAGGAGGATCTGAAGAACTTAACATTTCAGCTGAACCAGAATAAGAACGAGGACAAATGCGAAACCATTTGGCGCACTACCTACAGGATGGAAGGACACCATAAGAATGAATGCCCAACATTCACACAATATATGGTGACAGGGATGCCAAACCTGCTACCACAGGAAGGATTATGGTGCAAAATATGCAAGAAACTGGGTCACGACCATTATCACTGCAGGATGATGCAAAAATACCAAACAATCCCAAAGAATTCATATTGCACCTTTTGTAAATCAGTGTGCCAAGACGACAAAGATTCCAGAACTATGGAGCTGATGTGGGAAATAACATTAGATGCATACAGGGTACATGCCAAAATGATGACTGGGAAAGCATCACCACAGTTCAATCAAGCCCCAACCCCATACAACACTGCGTAGCCGCAGTATAATACTGTGCCACAATATTACAATAACGCATAGTTGTAGTACAACCCAACACAACCTCAGTACAATACTGTGCAGTATAATTAGGGACCACAGTATAACATGTTGCAAGGTGATTGAGAAATCTATAGAGGAGCAGGACGAGCCAGAGGAGGTTTCAGATGCGGTAGAGGACCAATCACATGTCACAATTGCCAGCAACTAGGACATTATGCATGGGAGTGTCCACTACCACCAATGGCTTGTATGTATTGTCGTGCATCAGACCATGATACAGAGGAATGTCTGACATTACTTGTAAAGATTTAGGAAAAAAGGAACCAAAACAATCAGAATGTTTAGTGGATTTTAGCCGAAGCAAGGGATGACAGACATAACATCAACATGGTCACAAGTGGAGGAACGAAAATAGGAAATGACGTAGTTTGACAAGAACCAATGCAGAATCAATGGGTAAAGAAGAACACTGAAACCAAGAAGCAGTTAGATGCACACAAGGAAAAAGAGATCTTTACAGAAGCTCAACAAGAATTTCAGAAGGAGGACATAGCGCCGACTGCAAGTCAAAGAAAGGAAGCTCCGAAATATGAGATGCCACCATCACTGGACCATACCAACAGAATGCAATCCAAGGGACAAGTAAGTACTATCAAATACTTCTTGCAATCATGAGTCAAAGTGTTAAGTGATCCTTCATCTATCAAAATATTGCAAAACATCCTAGAGAAATGTACCAGCAAGATGGAACAAAATCCAGAATTGAAAATGTCAACCACCTACATACAAGAAGAAGAAGAAGTAGGGAATTAAGACTAAATGATAACATTGGGGATTTCAATATGGGAGATATTATACTAGATCTAGGATTCGAAGTAAATGTGATACCAAAGACCACATGGCAATGCATGGGAGAACCAACATTGGGATACTAAACCGTTCAATTAAAGCTAGCAAATCAACATAGAGTCCTACCAATAGGTAGAATGAAAGGAGTGACAGTATATCTGGACGATGTGCACACTAAGGTAGACTTTGAAGTCATCTAAATAGTAGACGACACAAAACCTTACACGACGCTACTTGGTCTAGACTAGGCGTTCGACAACCAGGCCATAATTAACTTGAAAACCAAAAAAACGACATTTGAGTCGGGAGACGACAGGGTCATAGTGTTGGTTGTGGAGCCTGATTATCTTCCTGAATTAGAGCTCTTGTGTTTTTCAGTCATGTTTATACCCCATGAATACTTTACACCCCAAAAGTATGTACACTCTTCCACGCGGGGGAGTGCAGAGGGGGGTACCCCCTCTGTGGGGTCCGGGGGTGAAGCCCCAGAAGGAAAAATCGCCTTGTAAAAGTATATTGTAATTTCATTGTAAATATGGACTGTTCATTATAAGGTTGTAGATCTAATGGTATAAATTATGTTAGGGTTTTTTTCCCTAGAAGGCAACCCTCTTTTATGAGGGAAATGTATTGCGGCTATGTATGATGGCGAGTATTGTATTCTGAGAGAGGAGACTATGAGAGAAAAAAGAGGAAGTTACAACAGGTTTGGCTGTAGGTTGTATCCCTTCATTTGCTGGATAATAATAAAGGACCTGGCAATTTCTCTGGTGGATGTAGCCCACATTGGGTGAACCACGTAAATCTGTGTCTCTCTTGTATTGTGTATCTTTTGTGTTTTGTTTCCACATTTGTTTTATTTTATTGCTCCATGGTCATGTTTTTCTAACAATTGGTATTAGAGCAAAAGGTAACTTGTAGGAAAAGAGGGTTCCTGGTTCGAGTGGGAGAAATGTCGGAAGATGGAAAGTTTAGGGTCAAGAAATTTAACGACCAAAACTACCAATTATGGAAGATACAGATGGAAGATTATTTATATCAGAAGGATCTATTCCTACCATTGGGCGGAGTAGCAAAGAAGCCAATGTCCATGAAGGATGAAGAATGGGAGATTCTTGACAGAAAGGCTCTAGGAATGATACGACTGAGCTTGGCAGCGTCGGTGGCATTCAATATTTTGAAAGAAAAGACAACGAAGGATCTGATGGACGCGTTGGCTAAACTGTATGAAAAACCCTTGGCATCCAATAAGGCATTTCTAATGAAGAGATTATTTAATATGAATATTTCAGAAGGTGGGTCTATTGTAGATCATTTAAATGAATTTAATACAGTTACTAATCAACTAAGTTATGTAAAAGTGGACTTTGATGATGAGGTTAGGGATCTTCTAATTTTGCGCTCATTGCCAGAAAGCTGGAATAGCTTGGTCATGGCTGTAAGTAACTCTGTCTTTGGTTCAAATACTTTAAAATTCGAGGATGTTGTTGGTGTTATTCTTAGTGAGGAAATGCGATGGAAAAGCACAGGTGAGACATCAAGTAATGCGTTTAACATGGAGAACAGGGGAAGACAAAAGGATAGAGGAAAGGGCTCAGAGAACCATGGGAATTCTAGGAAGGGAAGGTCCAAATCCAGACTTGGAAAGATAGAGTGATGGAATTGTGGGAAGAAAGGACGTCTAAAGAAATATTGTAGAGCTCCAAAGAAACAAAGAGATGGACAACAGGAGAGAAATTAGGAAGCAAATGTAACAGGTGATGTGTTACAAGATGCTTTGATTCTTTCTGTAGATAATATTTATGAGTCTTGGGTAGTATATTTAGGGGCTTCATTTCATGCCACACCCCATAGGAAACATTTTCTAGATTATGTTCAAGGTGATTTTGGACAGGTTCATTTGGGTGATGATGCACCATGCAAAATTGTTGGAATGGAAAAGGTAAAAATAAAGCAATGCAATGGAAACCAATGGTTGTTGAAAGAGGTAAGACATGATCCAGATTTAAGGAAAAGTATAATTTCAACAGGGAAGTTGGGAAGTGAAGGTTGTATATCCATATTTACATATATGACGTGGAAGGTCATCAAAGGATCATTGGTGATAGAAAAAGGAGAGAAGGTAGGTACATTGTATTTATGTACTGATAATACTGACTCTTCTATATCTTTACTTCTACAGGAGTGGATACAACACCGTGGCATCATAGGCTGGGACACATGAGTGAGAAGGGTATGCAGATACTTCACAAAAGATATTTGTTGCCAGATCTTAGACAAATTGATTTGGACTTATGTGAGCATTGTGTTTATGGAAAACAAAAGCGAGTCAGATTTCTCAGAGTAGGAAAAGAAAAGAAGAATGAAATGTTAGAGCTTGTGCATACAAATGTATGGGGACCAACTCAGGTATCATCTCTTGGTGGCTCTCGTTATTATTTTACTTTTATTGATGATGCAACTAGAAAAACTTGGGTTTATTGCATTCGAAAAAAATATGATGTTTTTGATACTTTTAAGAAATGGAAATCTTTAGTTGAGAATGAGACAGGAAAAAGTTTGAAGTGTCTCAGATAAGATAATGGAGGTGAATATTGCAACAAGGAGTTTGATGATTACTGTTCATACCATGGGATTCGTAGAGAGAAGACAGTTCCAAGAACACCACAAGAAAATGATGTGTCAGAAAGGATGAACAAGACAATCATGGAGCGTGCAAGGAGTATGGGATTGCATTCCGGTTTTCCCTTATAGTTCTGGGCAGATGTTGTAGATACTACTGTTTACTTAATAAACAGAGGACCTTCAATCTCTTTGTATGGTAGAATTCCAGAGGAGGAATGGATAGGAAAAAAGGTAAACTATTCTTTTTTGAAAACTTTTGGTTGTGAAGCATTTGTCCAGATTGATAAAGAAAATAGAACAAAGCTTGAGTCTAAATACAAGAAGTGTACCTTTATTGGATACAGTGTTAATGATTTTGGTTATCGCTTATGGGATTATGAAAAAAAAAAATCATTAGGAGTAGAGATGTCATATTCAATGAGAAGGTCATGTACAAAGATCAGCTGCAGGGAAAGAAACAGGAAAAAGAAAAACAAGAATACACAGTGCTTGATGAGATCATTGAAAAAGAAATTCCAAAGGAACCTGAAAATCAAAATGTACAACAACAGGAAAAATAGGTACCTCAAACACCTACAAGTGTTGTTAGAAGATCTACCAGGTTAAGTATACCCCCTGAACGATACTCTCCTTCAGTGTATTATTTATTGTTGACTAATTCTGTTGAACCAGAATGTTATGAAGAGGCAATGGAGGTAGACACCAAAAATAAGTGGGAGCAAGACATGAAAGAGGAAATGGATTCAATGGAAAATAACCAGACTTTGGACTTGGTTTAGTTGCCTGCGGAAAAAAGAGAATTGTATAATAAATGGGTTTACAAGTTGAAGGAAGAAGATGGAGGAGAAAAGCGGTACAAGGCTAGACTTGTTGTAAAGGGGTTTGCACAAAAGAAAGTTATAGATTTTGATGAAATATTTTCTCCTGTTGTTAAAATTACTTCAATTAGGACTATTTTAAGTCTTATGGCAGTAGAAGATTTGCATCTTGAACAGTTAGATGTAAAAACAGTTTTTCTCCATGGGGATTTGGAGGAAGAGATTTATATGCAGCAGCCACAGGGGTATGAGGTCAAAGGGAAGGAGAATTTGGTATGCAGGTTGAAGAAGAGATTGTATGGCCTACAGCAAGATCCAAGGCAATGGTATTTGAAGTTTGACAGGTTTATGACAGAACAAGGTTATAGTAGATGTCATTCTGATCACTGTGTTTATTTTAAAAGGATAGAAAATGGAAGCTATATTATCTTGCTATTGTATACAGATGACATGCTTGTTGCAGGGTCTAATATGCAGGATATAAATATGCTCAAGAAGAAATTATCCAATTCATTTGTGATGAAGGATTTGGGTGCTGCAAAGAAAATCCTTGGCATGATAATAACAAGAGACAGGAAATATCGAAAATTGACATTGTCTCAGGGTGAGTACACAGAGAAGGTGTTGGAGAGGTTTAGAATGCAGAATGCAAAACCAGTTAGTACACCTTTGGCCAGCCATTTCAAATTAACTAAGGAAATGTGTCCCAAGACACAGGAGGAG
>ML776850.1:1825180-1839805 GCA_009831015.1 Picea engelmannii | reverse complement strand
GTCTCAGGGTGAGTACACAGAGAAGGTGTTGGAGAGGTTTAGAATGCAGAATGCAAAACCAGTTAGTACACCTTTGGCCAGCCATTTCAAATTAACTAAGGAAATGTGTCCCAAGACACAGGAGGAGATAGAATACATCTCCATGGTCCCTTATTCATCAACAGTTGGCAACTTGATGTATGCAATGGTTTGCACAAGACTAGATATTGCACATGCAGTGGGAGTTGTGAGCAGGTATATGAACAATCTAGGTAAAGAACATTGGGAGGTAGTAAAGTGGATTCTCGGGTATTTGAGAGGTACTACTACTCATGCATTATGTTTTGGAGGTTCAGACACTTTTCTATAGGGATATGTTGATTCAGATATGGCAGGTGATAAAGACAATAGGAGGAGCACCACAGGGTATGTTTTTACTATAGGTGGAACAATAGTAAGTTGGATTTCGAAACTGCAAAAGGTTGTTTCACTTTCAACAACAAAGGTAGAGTATGTTGCTGCTACAGAGGCTAGTAAAGAGATGATTTGGTTACAAAGGTTTATGGAGGAATTGGGAAAGAAGCAAGAGAATAGCAGGTTGTACTGTGATAGTGAGAGTGCAATTCTTCTTGCAAAGAACTCAGCCTTCCATCCGAAGACTAAGCATATACAGTTGAGGTACCACTTCATATGATCCGCCTAGGAAGATGGACATTTTAAGTTGGAAAAGATACACACTAGCCAAAATTCTGTAGATATGTTAACAAAGGGAGTAACCAGAGAGAAACTGAGTTCCTGCTCAGTTTCAGTTGGTCTTCAAGAGTGAAAATGAAGATGAGAAATTTTCTAGGTCCAAGAAGGTTCAGACTCCAGCATATACAACAACGGTGGAGTTGTTGAGATCAGTCTCCAAGTGGGAGATTGTTGGTTGTGGAGCCTGATTATCTTCCTGACTTAGAGGTCTTGTATTTTTTAGCTGTGTTTATACCCCATGAAGACTTTACACCCCAGAAGTATGTACACTCTTCCACATGGAGGAGTACAGAAGGGGGGTACCTCCTCTATGGGGTCCAGGGAGGCTATCCCCCTGACTCGGGGATTCAGGGGCGAAGCCCCCGAAGGAAAAATTGCCTTGTAAAAGTATATTGTAATTTCATTGTAAATCTGGACCGTTCATTATAAGGTCACAGATCTAACGGTAGAAATTATGTTAGGGTTTTTTTCCCTAGAAGACAACCCTCTTTTATGAGGGAAATGTATTGCGACTATGTATGATGGCGAGTATTGTATTTTGAGAGAGGATACTGTGAGAGAAATAAGAGGAAGTTACAATGGGTTTTGCTGTAGGTTGTATCCCTTCATTTGTTGGATAATAATAAAGGAAGGACTTGGCAATTTCTCTGGTGGACGTAGCCCACACTGGGTGAACCACATAAATCCGTGTCTCTCTTGTATTGTGTATCTTCTGTGTTTTGTTTCTGCATTTGTTTTATTTTATTGCTCCGTGGTCCTGTTTTTCTAACACATAGCACCACTAGATCCATTAGAAGGGGAGAGGTTCGTAGAACCCACTTGTCTAGATTTAGAATAGATCAACCAGTTGTACAAAACAACTACACGTGATGAGGATTACATAAACCCAACTGGAGACGGGGTACTCAGTTGACAGAGCATTACTTCATGCACAACAGACTCAGACACCGGGTTAGAAAACTGGCAGCAGAGACTACACAAAGTATCCACGAGAAGATGTGCAAGAATAGACTGGGTAGTAAGGTCGGTAGGCATAGAAATCAGAGAACCACCCAGTTTCCATGGTCTAAACGATTTGGAAACCTTCTTGACACAATATGAATATGAAGTATTAGAAAACCATAGATTACTAGCCCTGGATTTATCACTAAAGGCCACACCCATAGGATGGTGGGGTGCACACAAGGAGACAATCACAGACTTGTATCAATGCAAGTGATTACTGCACACACAGTTCGATGCAGAACATACATGTAACAGACAACATAAATATGAAGGACTAGGGACACTAGTGGAACACTTGGAGGAGTGTAAAACGTTGTGGAAAATGACACCACCAGAGGAATGGCCTCATCACTTCATTCATACTTTAGAAGGCATACCAGCGAATTGGTATACGGACCAGGAATTGCGCAAAGGCACCATGACATGGAAGACATTGCAACACAACTTTATAGTCACTTTGTCATTCGAGCATGAGAACCCCAACATTGATGCAGCCCTGAAATAGATCAGAGGCATCATATTCATTAAAGAACTAGAAGTAGAACTTATTACAGAAGAACAAGAGTGGAATAAGTAGACAGTCAAGGAACTACTGTCATGTTACCATGTACAGGAGGAAGCACCAGATGAAGATGATCCACACGATATTCAGATCGAAGAAGTCAAAGGCGAGAGAAATGTGGAAGGACCACCCATAGAATCAGAAGTCATCTCAGTGCCAATCAATATAAAGAAGTTTAACATAGAAACCGTCGAGTAGCCCAAAATGACCAACATTGGAGATTACTGGGATGAACAGACACTAGAAAGCATCACTAAATTGTTGCGTGAATATAGCGACCTTTTTCCCATAATCTTTACAGAGATAAGGGTATAGCTAGAGAACTAGGAGAAATGAAAATACCACTCAGATCTAATGTGAGACCTATTAAACAATGACCCTACAGACTGAACCCCATCTATAAACAGAAAGATAAATATGAGATCGACAGGATGCTCGAGGCCGGTATCATCGAACCAGTCGAAGAATCAGAATGGATAAGCCCGATGGTAGAACAGGACAAGAAACAAGGAAGAGGGATTAGGATATGCGTCTACTTGAGGAAGTTGAATGATGCATGCCTACATGACCCATTCCCTACACCATTCACGGATGAAGTACTAGAGAATGTGGGGGGCCACAAAGCTTACTCATTCACCGATGGATTCTCAGGATACCATCAGATTAAGATAGCACAAGAGGATAGACACAAGACCACGTTTACAATGGAATGGGGATATTATTAGTACACAGTCATGTCATTTGGACTAAAGAATGCACCTGCGATATTCTCTAGAGTGGTCATCGCATCATTTAAGGAATTCATCCATCCATTTCTCAAAGTATACCTGGATGATTGGACAGTTTCTGGTCTGTTGAAAAACCATGTGGAAGTTTTACGACTGATGTTAGAACGATGTAGACAGTGCCAGATATCACTAAATATCAACAAATGCATATTTGGAACACTATTTGGGATACTATTGGGACACATAGTATGCAAATAGGGTTTTCTAGTGGATCCAGCCAAAATCGTAGTCATTGTTAACCTACCAGCACCAAAAACAATCTGCCAGTTAAGAGCAACGTTGGGACACACATGATACTACAGGAAATTCATCAAAGGCTATGCACAGATCACAACACCAATGGAAAAATTGTTAAGGAAGGATACAAAGTACCAATGGAATGACAAGTGTCAACATGGTCTAGATACCCTGAAGGAAAAAATGGTTACTGCACCAATATTAGTATTTCCATATTGGGAGAAGACATTCCATGTACATGTAGATGCATCAGTGATAGCACTTGGAGCTATCTTAGCGCAACCAGGAGCGAGAGACTTGGATCACCCGATAACATTTGCAAGCATAAAATTATCAGACTCAGAACATAATTATAACACAACAGAAAGAGAAGGCCTAGATATGGTTTATGTACTATAGAAGTTTAGACATTACCTATTGGGAAAACACTTTAAGATGTTTACAGATCACTCAACCCTGAAATACCTAGTCAACAAGCCAGTGTTGGGGGGGAGAATCTGTCGATGGTTATTGCTATTTCAAGAATTTGACTTTGAGGTAATATTTAAACCAGGAAAATTGAATGTAGGACCTGACCACCTATCAAGGGTCACAAATGGAGAGGAACCAATGAATTTAGAGGACAACTTTTCGGATGCACAATTATTCTCAGTACAGATTGATGATGACTACTTCATAGAAATCATCCAGTACTTGAGAACAGGAACTGCACCACAAGAATATAACAAGGCGCAGAAGAAGAACTTGGTAGTCTATGAAACCAACTATCAATTGATCACAGAACATATATACAAGATGGGCACAGATAACATCTTACAAAGATATGCACTAGACCACGAACGACCAAGAATTCTAACAAAATCCCATGAGGGAATAACATGAGGGTATTATGCAAGAAAAGATACCATGCAAAAGGTAGTACATGTAGGATTATGGTCGCCAACGATCCACAGAGACTCGAAAGAGTACTGTCAGCGATGTGATGCCTATCAAAGGGTAGGCAAACCCAACAAAAGGGACAAGATGCCACTGCAACTGCAAGTGACATTACAGGCATTTGATAAATGGGCAATAGACTTTTTAGGACCAATTAACCCACTAGCCAAAAGAACAGGGGAAAGATACATTATCACCGTGATGAAATACCTAACAAGATGGGCAAAAGCCGCACCAGTAAAATATTGCAGTGCAGAGACAACTGCACACTTTTTGTTTGAACAAGTAATTACTAGATTTGGGTGCCCAAGATTTTTGATGAGAAACCAAGGCACACACTTCATAAAAAACACCATCCGAGTGATGCTTGAAGAGTTTGAAGTTCATCACCAGAAAATCACACCGTATCATCCACAAGCAAATGGCACAGTAGAAGCCTTCAACAAAATTCTAGAGAACACATTGACAAAGATCTGTAACATCAACAGAGACAATTGGGACCTCAAGGTACCAACAATATTATGGGCGTATAGGACCACATGAAAAAAGTTGACAGGGCACACACCATTTAAACTAGTCTATGGCCAAGAAGCAGTAGTGCCATTAGAATTCTTAATACCCAGTCTACGTGTAGCAGCTATCACACAAATGATAGAACGAGGCACAGTACAGGAAAGACTGAATCAATTACTGTCAATGGAGGAAGAGAGAATCTTGGAAGGATTACATCAACAGGTACAAAAATAAAGAGACAAAGCATGGCACGATCGACACATCAAGAGGAAAATGTTTAAGGAAGGAGATCCAGTATTTCTCTACGACAGTAAATCGTTTCAGCACACAAGGAAGCTGAGAATGCACTGACTAGGACCATATGAGGTAAAATATGTAACAGATAGAGGAGTGGTATAGTTAAGATATTTAGAAGGAACAAACCTCAGAGGAATGATCAATGGGAGCCGACTGAAGCTGTACAAGGAAAGTAAACCACCCACCGCGCAGTAAAAAAAAAATAAAAATAAAATAAAATAAAATAAAGAAGGAAACAAGACTAAAATAGCACGCAACACGCAATATGAAGCACTAAGTCATCAAGGGCAAGGAAAATGGTCATATCGAAAATGGAAACAAGCGAGAAAAGGAAAGTCGACGAAAGAAGATTGACAGGACAACATAAGGAATAATTAAAGAAAGGAAAGGACGGATGGGATGTCACATTAAATGCGCCAACTGGAGATGTCAGAGTAGGCGTAATGAAAAGTAAAAAACCACCACAAATGCATTGAACCCACATTTATGGTGCATTAATCGCATGATGGAGGAAGCGTCCTCGACAAGCTTCATGGCAAACCCATACAACACGCAAGCACATAAGCAGTTAGTCTATTTGCAAAAGGAGAACAAAGAAAGAGAAACATCAACTAGAAAAAACAGAGCGAGACCAAAGAGCTCACCAAAGCCATTCGAACTTAGCACGCATTCTACAATCACCATTATGGAACCACCAAAGCTAGCAGAACCATGCCAGACAACTAGATCAACTAGGGTTCAAACTAGGCCATGAGGACACTGGAAGAAAATGAGCAGCAACAACTGGAGATCGTTGATATTGACGAAATCCCATCTCTAGAGGAAATACTAGCAGACTCCACACCAATACTAGAAGAGACTTAACAGCCACAAGTAGAGGCCATGGAACAGGGTACACCAGTAGCGATGCAAGAGCCTTAGAACAAGGAAGAAGAAACCCAACAAGAAATACAACCATAACACATTGAAGCAACCGTGGAAGTGAACGGAATGACACAACACCTGGGAGCGGAGCAACTAGATGAGATGCAAACAACTGGCTTAGGTCAACCAACAGAGGAGACCATTGGAACTACCTGGTCTTGGCCAGAGTGGATGATAGGGGAACAACCGAGAGTTGTTGGAACTTTGAACCAGCCACCACAACAGGAGGACATAGTTCAGATACCGAGCTCACCTCGAAAGAAACCGACAGTCAAAATTGTGATACCTTGCATACCAGAGGGAGCATAGGTAGACTTGCAGCTATTGGGCCACGTCGAAAAACTCAAGTATTCCGACCACGATGCATCAGATGAAACCAAGTACCTAGAACTTGCGCCACAGGTCTTTATGCAAAAAATAGTCATAAACCAACTCAGAGAAACAATCACTCAGCCACATCAGTGGGTAGCTGGACTGGACAAAACATGAATTTTAGGATTGCTGAAGCTACCACACTTTGGCAGAGGCCAATACGCAACGACATGCATCAAGAAACTGTTAGCAGTTATGCATGGAGAGGATATATGGCTGGAAAAATGCATCCCCATAATTGTTGAGCTTATCATGTAGATAACAGGACTCCCCACCCGGGGTGTGGATCCCATGCTGATTTTGGATGATAAATCCAAGGAAAAAATGTTGGCAGAATAAATGAAGAAGAAATATGGTACCGCTAGGGGACCAAGAGGCATTATAGTCAAATTGATCAACAATGCAACTATACAATTGGGTGAAAATATCTTAGCCTACAAACTGCTAAGAAAATTACTCATAGATGAAGTACCAGCAGGAGTCATTGTTGTTGTAGCTCAGTGCGTAGAAGGCACATCCATGAGTTGGGCGCCATACCTATCAAACTTGTTCCAAGTGGATTGCAAAGATGCATAGGATACAGGTACATAATTTCATTACTCATGGTTTATCACCCTCATAGCCTTCATGGGATGGCGAGAACCAAAAAACGTAATCTTTTGTACCAAACCATAGCCAGCGGGAGCAAGATATTGCTTACTGAGATATGCACCACATGCCAAGAATAAGAGGGAGAATGGAATCATATTTGAAGCATACCTATGGGACATACAATAAGCCATCAACTGAGCATGGAGAATAACACCAAAGGCTGTCACGCGATATGGGGACATCGCCAATTTCTGGGCTACGCGACAAGGCATGTGGATACAACCAAGGTAGGATCCAGATAAACAGTGGATACAGATGTGCTACTACATCACTGAGGGTGATATCGATATGATCATCAATGAATGGCCTAATGAATGGAGGATCCCAACCATACCCAAGGAAGTATCGGGACAAACAACAAAAGGAGGGGATACACAGATAGAAACATAGCCTCTGCAAATCCCAGTACCCAAGAATTGAAGAATGGGCCAAAGAAAGTTGACTTAGGCAGACGATAGGTGAGAGAAGCCAGGGACTTAGAAGGGGAAGAAAGAGAACACACAATTGACCAATGGACAACAAAAATAGGCTGAGGGAGCACAAAAAACTACCCCAAATCCCATCACACAGGAACCAGGGGGAACTAAGAGACTAGCTGTGCAGGAAGCAGGCACACGCAAGAAATCGAAGGAACAACGAGCATCATCGGACTATACAATAATGGAGGATGATGGAGAGATGATCATCAGAATGGTCCAGGATTTCCTGGCAGAAGATTTCGATCACGCAACACACCACAGGGATAAACTGTAGAAAGAACTGGCAGAAATGGGACAGCTCCTCAAGAAACTCAAGGAATCCTAGATTCCAAGTAGAAGCAAAGGCATAGAGCCATCTACAACATAGACCAATGAAAGAGTGGAGGTAGAAGAACGAGACCCAGTTCTTCCAATTCCACATGCACATTCAACGGTCTACATAAAACCTAGCATGCTGCAGATGGATAAAATTATGGGACAGACACCACTAAAGGACTTGGACCACATCCAATTGGTCTTGAAATGGATTCCATCAAGGGCATTATACTAATTGTAGGTTAGTGTCGACCACGAGATGCAGTCTCGAGCACACAAAAATCTAGTTGAGCTACAACAAGCAACAAAGAAGTGGGAAGCGCTGGAAATAGTTTGTGAGCAAGACAAATCTAAGACTCGGGAGGATAAAGAATGCATAAATGAATTGGACCATAGAGTGGAAGAATTTTTTTTGAAACTTCCAAGCACTACACAAGGAAATGAACTCCCAGCCTCAGAAAAGATCTACCAGATTACGCAAGCAATTGATCAGTATCAGAAGGAGATCGAGATTCTCCAGGGACAGATTATACCAACAAATCCACTAGTATTGAAGGAGAAAAGGAAGCAGGAAGCAACAATGAAACTTTAGGAGATAGAAAAACAGGTTAGCGTGAAAACTGACTTGTTTGATAAGTAAAAGCAACTTTGGACAAGACTGGAAGAGGATCCATAGGTCCAACACTGGGACAAGGAAGAGGAGAGGATCAATGGAATGATCCAAGAACTCAAGAAATGACATAAGACCATACCAATTCTAGAACGAGTCAAGGGAATGAAAGAGTTGAAGAAGATGCAGGCAGAACTTATCATTGTGAAAACATAGAAACAAGAGTGTCAGGCTCAAATAGAACCATTACAGGAATGTGTAGTAGAAGTACTCGCGCAGGCAGAAGGAGCCAGAAAATAGATAGCAAAGACCCAGGTAGAATGCATAGGATTGATGAGTGACAAAGTGGCAGTTCAGATAGTCATCACCATCAAGGAGAAAACCGCGTAGGCACGGACAAAAGCAACATAATTGCAGGAAAAGTTCTAGACGATCACCAAGGAGATCGAGGAAGCACAGAGAGATTAGGTGACTTGAGACGAGTCACATGTCAGTGTTGGGGGCCTGTTGGCACCAGGAAAAAGTGGAAAGAAGGACAATCATGGGAAATAAAGCATGTAGAAACTAAAGTAACAACTGGTGAAAGAACAACACGCGTGCACAAAAAAAGTGACAACTAGAGGAAGAACAACACGTGCATGGAAGGAAGACCTAACGTCAGAAGGGTTAGGGTTTTGGTAATATTATGTAAATGGATAAAGAGCCCAAAATGTATAAATATAGATACAAAGGTATCATATAGGAGGTTGTTGTTGAGGTTGTTGGGTGTTTTTAGGCTTTTTAAGAAGTAAGCTATTGTTATTTGTTACTAGTCCTGAGGATTGTAGCTACGCATGAGCAAATGCGATATGTAATGTTTTTAACTGCGTGAACCAATTTTGTAAGTTGTTGAGCAAAGAGGAGATGAGGGAAGGTAGATATGAGGATTAGATGATAGGCTCTAGAGCTCGATGCGATCTAGTTCACCTCATATAGATCTTACACATTCTTGCAGAGAACTGTAAGCGTGCGACGTCGGGAATGCAGAACTACCATAATAAAAGAGCCAAGAGACAAATCTTTGTGGATGTAGTCTAGCAGGGGGTGAACCACAGTAATATTTGTGTAATGTGATGAATGCATGCATGTCTTTACTTTCTTTTAGCGATTAATGGTTAGGCTTGATGAATGAGTTAATACATTGTTATGAAATCTGTTTATGTCGTTCGGGAAATAAACTGTGGAATATGCGTATGCAGCCTTGAGGAATAAGTATATTACACTAACAACTCATGGTACATGGATTTGGTTAAGAAACCCTTATTTCCTACTCAATCCTAGATTGTAAATGCTTGAGTCTTACAATCACCCATTTAAATCTATCTCGGGTGAGACTGCGCAATACCTCCTGTGTACTCTGTTTCCTTCTGGTTTACCAGGAGGGATGATAGCTTTAGAGGATTTTTTGGAACCTCGAATGACATGAACCCTGGGTCAACAACTCAGACGACCAGAGAAGGGAAAATCAACCAATATATAGCTAAAGCATTTTTTATTTTCTTTATCTCTAGAGGTAAGGGGCCGTCCAACAAATTCCATGACAAATTTAAATAAAAATACAAGTAAGGAAGAGTGGTGACTTCTAGTGGTATGCTTCCACTGATTCTATTGTGAGATAAATCAAGCAATCCCAAATTCTTGCAGTCTTCTAAGCTGGTAGGTATTTTATCTGATAAGTATTTGTGATGAAGATAAAGTTTCCATAGTTGTTTAAGATGTTGTAAGGAATTGGGAATTTTTCCAGAAAGCATGTTTCTACTAATATCTAGGGCACCAAGATGTTTTAATTGTTTAAAATCATTAGGGATGTTTCCTTCTAATCTATTGTTTCCTAAATACAATATTTCTATTTTTTAAAGGTTACTTAATGGTGGTATAGTGCCATTTAACAGATTTCCACTTAAATTTAGAAATATCAGGTTGCTAAGATTTCCAATATGTGGAGGGATATTTCCTTCTATTAAGTTGATTTCTAATGAGAGCTAAGACAAATGGGAAAAAATTAATCTTATTGTAAGGGGAAAACCACCACTTATTTTATTGTATATCAAGTCTAGCACTTCTAGGTGAGAGCAATTCGTAAGAGCTACAAGAAAGGGCATGGTTGCATTGCTTCCACTGTTGAGTTGATTAGATAGTAAGTATAGTCATTCAAGGAGTGATAAGTTACCCAACTCTACTGGTACACTCTGATTCAACATGTTCTTGCTTAGATCCACTATCATGAGGTTGGAGCAATTCCTAATGGAATTTGGTATGTTTCCACTTAATTGTTTTTCCGATAAATAAAGACCATTCAAGTTAAATATATTTGACAAAGATGCGGGTATGATGCCTACCAATTCATTATGATATAGATAAAGTGTTTTCATATTAGTGAGCTGATCCAATTCTTGTGGAATGGCGCCAATGATTTTGTTCGTGGAAATATCCCATGGCGTTTTAGGTGACACACTGTTTCATCCCATGGTGTTTTAGGAATTGACCAACGCTTAGTTTCAAAAACATATAGATAATTTTGATCTTCTAGATTAGGGTTGATTACATCCTTATAATACTTTAATTTTATTTTTTCCTCTAACTCTTTATCACACCACATTTTCTCCTTCATTATTATAAATTAAAAAATATCATTTATAAAATAAAAATTTTAGTTTTTCAAACTTTTGTTATTTAAATAAATAATTTCAAATTAAATTGATTATTAATAAATAAAAAATATGTATTAATATCAAATGAAATAAATTAGAAATTTTAGTTTTTCAAACTTTTGTTATTTAAATAAATAATTTCAAATTAAATTGATTATTAATAAATAAAAAATATGTATTAATATTAAATAAAATAAATAAAGATATATTATAATTAAAAAATTATATTATTTTGAAAATTTTCAAACCAAATCAAAATTAATACACATTAAACTAATTATTAATAAAAAAAATATGTTATCTATGAAATTATTAATAAACAAAAAAATATGTTATCTATGAAAATAAAAAGGAGAAATTTCAAATCAAAATAAAATCAATTCAATAATAATAATATGGATAATTTTTTTTTATGTCATATAGAAAAGTAAGAAATTTAAAACTATTAATAAAAAATATGTATTAATATCAAATGAAATAAATAAAGATATATTATAATAAAAAAATTATATTGTTTTGAAAATTTTCAAACAAATCAAAATTAATACATATTAAACTAATTATTAATAAAAAAAAAATATGTTATATATAAAATTATTAATAAATAAAGATATATTATAACAAAAAAATTATATTATTTTAAAAATTTTCAAATCAAATCAAAATTAATATAGATTAAACTAATTATTAATAAACAAAAAAATATTATCTATAAAATTATTAATAAAAAAGAAATATGTTATTTATGAAAATAAGAAAGAGAAATTTCAAATCAAAATAAAATCAATTGAATAATAATAATATGGATGGAATTTTTTTATATGTCATACAGAAAAGTAAGAAAATTGAAACCATTTAAAAATCAACAAAATGTTATATTCATAATTAGAAACAAAATGTTTATATATCATTTAAAAGAATAAGGAATTCAAACTAAATAAAATCAATGCAATAATAAGATGTTCATCATAATAAATTAACAATAAATTAAAAAATATGCTCATCATAATAAATTAATAATAAATTAAAAAATAAGATGTTCATCATAATAAATTAACAATAAATTAAAAAATATGCTCATCATAATAAATTAATAATAAATTAAAAAATATGCCCATTATATAGATGGAATTTTTTAAATGTCATATAGAAGGATGAGAAATTTCAAATCAGATAAAAGTCAATGAGTTATATTTATCATTAAAAACAAATTTTTTTATATGTTATCTGAAAGGATGAGAAATTCAAATTAAATTAAAAAACAATAAATGTTATATTTACCATAAAAACCAAAAAATGTCATCAACAAAGATGAGAAATTTCAAACCGAGTCAAAATCATTTGGAAAAATATGATATTTATAACTATGACAAATCTTAAATAAAATTAAAATCAATACCACTTATATTCACCATTAACAAACAAAAAAATATGTAATCCATAAATATAAAAAATTTCAAACTAATTCTAAATCAACTCTCCTTTAAACTCACAATTAAAAAAATTAAAATATCCTTTATACTCATTAGTGGTAAACAAAAAATATTCCTTTCAATGAGACCAAATCAAAATTAATGCTCCTTGGACTCACTATTAAAAAACAAAAAATATGCCTTTCAATGAGACCAAATCAAAATTAATACTCTTTGGACTCACTATTAAAAAAAAAAAATAGCATCTATGCCCTGGATGGGGTGCCACGCGTACAAGCTGAACCACATGGAGGAGGCATGGGGGAGGCCATTTATAATGGCCCTCACTGCACTTACAACCATTTATGAATGGCACCACCTCCGTCTACCTTCGCCAGTTTGATGGGGCTTCGCATGAGTTTTCGTAGGACGGACAGCTAGAGCATTAAGCTCATGGCTATCGTGGCTGCCATTATAATTTACCCCTCCCGTTGCAATTACGAAAATCACAGAGTGAATTCGACGCTTGGTGTGCAGTGGTCTAGCAGTGGATTTTTTGGTGTTCTGGCCTTGCTCCTTGCTCCTACCATGCCGAGGCTGCGAGGGAAGCCCCGTAGGGGAGCCGGCTGGTACGCCGCTGACTCCAGAAGGAAGAGGCATGGAAACTTTCAATGCGTTGTGTGAATGGCCAGGCATAAATGATGTTAGATGAATACAGTTGCTAGCTCACCCCCAGGAAATCACGTGGAAGAAGACCCGGACTTGGACCTACCCTCAGACTTCTCGGAGAGAAAGATGTTTACGGTACCAGATAATTGGGCTCCCTCGACTAGTTTTGCTGCACCAGCAGCAATGTCCCGCCCCACAGGAGTCCCAGGTTCTTCTGTAGTGCCAAACGATGAGTACACCACTTACGTGGTTGAGGAGGAGCCATCGAGCAGCTACACAGGATTGCAGGCGAACACGGAGGTGCTGGAAAACAAAAAGGAGGTGAAGGAAACAAAAAAGGAACCGAAGGCGCCGACCTCACCATCACTTCTGCACCCGGAGCTTCTGCAGTTGATTTTTGAGGTTCTTAGCCTAGTCGATGACCAACTCTTCAAAGCGGTTTGTGTCAGTCAGCGCCTAGACATGCTCTACGCGGCCTACTCCAACGCCACTCCTCAGCAGCAATGTCCGACCTGCTCTCAGCCTTTCGCCATCCCAGCCAGCAGTGGAAAAACGCAGGAAGCACACAAGGACTCCAGGGATTAGGTTTTCTTCTGTCTCGCATGGTTTCCAATTATACTTTTGTAGTTGTTTATCAGGGCTGTAGCTCTGTAACTGTTAGCATGGTTAGTACTAGAACAATAAGTATTAGAATAGCTAGAATGATGTCAATTTTGCATGGCCACCCTGGTTTCCTTTGGGCAGGGTGGTGCAGTCATCTTTTTCTATTGCATGCTACAGTGGGTAGGCCAGTTGTCCTAGTTTCCTATATAGGCAGGACAGCTGGCACCTGTGTGACATATGTACGCTGTTTTCTGAAGTTATAATACAATAGGTCCTGCCCCTTTTTTACTTAAAAAAAAATAAAAATAGCATCTATAAGATGAAAAATCTCAAACCAAAGCCAAATCGATACTTCTTGTACTTATCATCAACAAAGAAAAAATCTGCCATTAACATAGATGAGAAATTTTGAACCAAATCAAAATAAACATCTATTAAATTTAACTTTGAAAAATTAAAATATACCATCTATTAAAATCTATTAACATGATAAATTTAAAACCAAATTAAAATTAACACAAAAAAAACATTCCCTGAAATTAACTTTTAAAAACAAAAAATATAAAATTAATAAAAATATAAATTTTAAAATAAACTAAATTAAAATTAACACTAAAAAATCATTCCATAAAATTAACTTTAAAAAAAATAAATATAAAATTAATAAAAATATAAATTTTAAAGTTTAAATCAAATAAACAAAAATAAATGTTCATTATATTTGCCTTTAAAAAAATAAAAATATATATATAAAAAAAAAATTCAAAGAAAATATAGATGAAAATCCTAAAACAAATTCAATAAAATTAACTTAAAAAAAATAAATATAA
>ML776850.1:1771312-1820681 GCA_009831015.1 Picea engelmannii | reverse complement strand
ATAATAAATATGTGGTTAAAAAGAAAAATTAAAAAAACAAGACAGAACTTTGGTTGATATAATATTTAAAAAACAAAAAATATATGAAATATATAAATTAAATTGATATATTGTAATCTCTTGTTATTATGTTATATAGAAAGCTCCAGAAGAGCTTAGTTGTTAAAGTTGATTATGTCATCTAGTTAAATCTAGATAGTTAGATAGAGTTATCTTAGATTTCTATATAACTTTGCTAAAGTAGAGCTTCCCGATTCCTTGTCAGATTAAGTAGAGATTGAGAAACTTTTTGTCAGATTAAGTAGAGATTGAGAAATTTTCAGAAAGGAGCTGTAGTTGACCAAGCCATCAACACTGCACCATTAGTAGATCCGCCACATACAAGAAGAAAGTGGGTATTAGGGTATTAAAATCCAAAGATGGAATCTCCTTCCCGTTTTGCGAAATCCAAATTCAAGTGTTGGAAGGTCAAGCGTGAGAAGAACAAGATGGTGGTAGGTGCATATGTGGATCTTAGTGTTATCCCAGACTTGTTGGGTCAAACGGTTGTGGGTTATTTTAGCAGTAAAATCATGAGATCCTCTTCTCTGAAGGAGTGGTTAGACTCTATTTGGATAGGTGTTTTGGGATATCATCCATATTTCCACACTTTGACTCGAGGTTGGTTATGTTTCAAGTTCAAAACAAAGGAAGACCTGGAGGAAATATTCAATCATGCATGGGGATGGTGTTGGATCATGTTGTCATTGATGCCAATGGTTTGTCATTGATGTCAATGGTTTGTCATTGATGCCGATGGTTTGATTATTTGGGATATTGTTGGATCATATGTAAATGGTTTGGTTTGATTGATGTCAAGTAATTGATTGATATGATGCCCTTGATAAGAATGATATATGTCCAAGTGGAAACCAATCGATGCAAAGATGAATCATTAGTGTCTTATCATGGTTGATAAGGTGCACAAATGGATGAACTCCAAAGTGGTCCCCTTATGGTGAAAGTCCTCATGGGAAGACGCTTTATGGATTGGGTTATCCTAGAAGAATGGTTGGAAGACCCATGCTTGCATGTGGAATAATGAGATGAATATCAATGAAGTTGTTGGTGAAACTATCCTAGATGGATAGTGCTTGACATGCCATTTCCGGTGGTATGTGGAATGTCACATAGCTCCTCACGGTTTCAGAGTTATGGCCTTATGTAGTTGGAGGACCCCCATATGATGGCTTGAAGCCCCAAAAGGTCAAAGAAGTAAAAGTGCTCTTACAAGAAGCTCTCCATCAATACTTCAAAATATATCCACAAGAAGCTCTCCATTGATCCACAAAAATGATTCTCACCAAATGTACATATTACAAGAGATCCTAGCTTCTTATTTATACTTTCATCTTCTAGGTCTCTTAACTCATTTTTAGGTTACTTAACCCATTTCTTATTTATATAGTTGCATGTACACGCATGCTGACCTTGAATAGGTCGCATACACAGGTGCTCAGTTGTGTAGCAGGCCGCGTGTCTATTGTAAAGACTTGGGAAAAAGGCAATGCACATGGCTTGGAGTTTGATGTGATGGTATAACTTTGTACTGTGGAGTCTAACATTGTTTATTGTAGGTTCTAACACTGTTTGCTGTAGGTTTTCATAGTTCTAAGTGAGATCACACAAGGTTATGATATAAAATAAATCTTGGGTGCATGGAACTAACCCAAGAGTATGGATTGATGTTGATCAAATGCTCATCTATTGGATTATGTAAAATAATCTAGTGATGTACATGGCCGATATATCTTATGATTGGTAGATGCACATTGTTTGGCATATTGGTGGATGCACATGTATGGCATATTGGTAGATGCACATGGTTGACATATTGGTAGATGCACATGTTGGCATATTGGTAGATGCACATGTTGGCATATGGTGGATACATTTCACATTGTTGAAGTACATGGTTGATGTACATGGGTGTTGTGCATGGTGGGCACATTTTGGTACATGGTGCACTTGGTAGATATGTTGTTCATGTTTCTCTATTTCATTGATGACATATCTTTTGTATGGCACAAGTTTGATGCATGAAAAGGTCCAAGGATCATCATATGGTAGCATATTGTTCATCTTGCAGAGAAGATAGGGGGACACATACCCTTAGGGGGAGTCATTCTTCTCCCCATGATTCTAGGAGGAGATATTTATTAGATGCATACCTAGAAAAGAGACCTATATTTGAAGAAAGAGCACAGAAGCATAATTCAAGGGGGAGCGATGGTCACATGGGGAGTATGTTCGATGTATTTTCAACATTACATCAAATTGATATCCCTTGTTCAAAAAGGGAGAGATTATATAGCGGCAACAAGACAGGGGGAGAAACCCCAAGAGGAGAATGGCCCTTTGCCATTGATGTCAAAGGGGGAGAGATAATCACATTGATGTTTTCTCATGGTGAGATCACAATATGGTATAATAAAAAAAAGATAATCGCATTGATGTGATTGATGTTTATTTATGGGGAGAGATTGATGTGGAGAGATAGTCACATTGACTATTGATGTAGAGCATGCCTTATCTACATGTTGACATCAATATTGGTAATTGGAGTTGACATCAATGTTGGTATTGCCATCAATGACAAAGGGGGAGATTGTTGGATCATGTTGTCAATGATGCCAATGGTTTGTCATTGATGTCAATGGTTTGTCATTGATGCCAATGGTTTGATTATTTGGGAGATTGTTGGATCATATGTAAATGGTTTGGTTTGATTGATGTCAAGTAATTGATTGATATGATGCCCTTGATAACAATGATATATGTCCAAGTGGAAACCAATCGATGCAAAGATGAATCATTAGTGTCTTATCATGGTTGATAAGGTGCACAAATGGATGAACTCCAAAGTGGTCCCCTTATGGTGAAATCCCTCACGGGAAGACGCTTTACAGATTGGTTTATCCTAGAAGAATGTTTGGAAGACCCATGCTTGCATGTGGAATAATGAGATGAAGATAAATCAAGTTATTGGTGAAACTATCCTAGATGGATAGTGTTTGACATGTCATTTCCGGTGGTATGTGGAATGTCACATAGCTCCTCACGGTTTGAGAGTTATGGCCTTATGAAGTTGGAGGACCCCCATATGATGGCTTGAAGCCCCAAAAGGTCAAATAAGTAAAAGTGCTTGAAAAGAAGATATCATTATTTAAATGATAAAGTAAAGTGACAAAATCAAGATGGATTATTTAAATGATAAAGTAAAGTGACAAAATCAAGAAGGAATATTTAAATGATAAAGTATTGGAGAAATTTCTATTCATGGAAAGTGGTTAACCCTAAAATAAGGAAAATAGGTTATGTAACCTAGAAATGGGTTAAGTAACCTAAAAATGGGTTAAGTGACCTAGAAGATGAAAGTATAAATAAGAAGCTAGGATCTCTTGTAATATGTACATTTGGTGAGAATCACTTTTGTGGATCAATGGAGAGATTCTTGTGAATATCTTTTGAAGTATTGATGGAGAGCTTCTTGTAAGAGCATCTTATTGATGTGGATATCTTGAGAATGATTGAAGATCTGGATGACATTCTAATTTATAGCAAGACTTGGGCCGAACACTTGCAGCATATTCAACAGGTTCTGCACACCCTGCGATAACACAAGATATACGCCAACTTGGAAAAATTCTCCTTCGGCATGGACAGGGTCCATTACCTAGGCTACATCATTGATCAGCATGACGTACATGTGGATCCAGCCAAGATCCAAGTCATCCGTGACTGGCCAGCCCAAACAACACTCACTGAGCTTCGGAGCTTCTTGGGCCTTGCCAATTTATACCACAGGTTTGTGTTGGGTTTCTCCCATATTGCATGGGCCCTTAGCCAAATAAACAGAGGTGGTGGTAAGGAAAAATTTACGTGGGGTTGGTCCCAACAACAAGCATTCGATTATTTGAAGAATCACTTGTGCTCAGCCCTAGTACTTTCATTACCAGACCTGCAACATCCTTTTGAGATCGAGACAGATGCTTCAGACTATGCTGTGGGTGCCTTTCTCACTCAGCATGGCCACCCCATGGCCTATCATAGTGAGACACTATCAGATACTGTCCGTAAGTACCCTACTTACGACAAAGAAATGTACTCCATTGTGCAAGCATGCTGCCAATGGAGACATTACATTCTTGGGAAGGAGACAGTAATCCACACTGATCATAAGCCACTACAGTTCATGCAGACGTAGGGAAAATTGCATAATGACCTCCATCAAAAGTGGTCCACATACTTGCAGCAATTCCACCTCAACATCAAGTATAAAATAGGAAGCACCAATCGCATCGCTGATTGCCTCAATAGACCACCAGTTGCGGCACTCACCACGGTGCTAGAATCTTGCGGCCATGAAACATCTAGATGGCCCCAACTCTATGAGACAGACCCTGACTTCACCACCACCTACCAAATGTTGGGTGCAAATGCAGTTGTCGATAATTTCCATCTTTAGGATGGGTTGTTGTGTCATATGGGCCATATCTATGTTCCATCAAGTGAGTGAGCAAAGATAATCTGGGAAGCCCACTACAGTCGAGTGGCAGGACACTTCAACATTGAAAAGACAGTGGCGATGCTACATAAACATTTCTACTGGTTGGAACTTCGACAGGAGGTCAGCAAGTATATTAGGTCCTGCACTGCCTGCGCTATTGCTAAACCAACCACTAAGAAACAGGGCCTATACACCCCTCTTCCTATTCCTGATAGGCCATGGGAATCCATATCAATGGACTACATGTCGGGCCTCCCATCCACCAAGTGGGGAAATGAATGTGTTTTTGTGGTTGTTGATCGCTTTTCTAAGATGGCGATTCTAGTTGCCTACAAGAAGAGCATCACAACAGAGGCCAATGCCAAGATCTTCTTTGAACGAGTCTGGGTACATTTTGGAATCCCACAAACCATTATCTCAGATCAGGATAGTCAATTTCTCAACACATTCTGGTTGAGCCTCTGGTCACTGCTAGACACCAAGCTCACCAAATCCACAGCCTTCCACCCCCAAACAGATGTCCAAACCGAGGTTGTAAATCAAATGATTGTGCATATCATTCGCATGTATAATTCAAAGCACCCTCGCACATGGGATGAGAGCCTTCCCTATGTCCAGCATAGCTACAACCAAGCCCTGCATAGCTCAACCGGCCACAACCCCTTTTAAGTGGGGTTGGGATTCCAACCATTGGGACCCATAGATGTTGCACTTCCCCTTGTAGTCACCTCGACTGACTCATCTCTTTCTCCAACTGAAGTTGACAAAGACACCTGGTTCATTGAGCGAATCCAACACATCCACCAATAGGTTCAGGATATCCTACAAAAGTCCAATGATAAGTACAAACAACACCATGATCAACATCGGGTGCCGCATAAGTTTCAGGTGGGTGACAAAGTTTGGTTGCACTTGCAGAAAGAATGCCTTACAATACCCCATTGGAGGCTTCGCCCACTCTGTTATGGGTCATATACTATCACCAAGGCCATGGGGGATAATTATTTTGAGCTCAACATTCCTCCTTTCCTTGGTCTACACCCAGTGTTCAACGTGGATCTCCTTCACCTTTATTTCCCACCATTATTGGACACCTCAGAAGTAGCAGAACAATTGACACCAACAGAGCTCAACCCCGACTACCTACAATAGGAATCCAATGATCATATTGTGGACAGACAGATCAAGGGCACTCGACAACAAAGGATCCAGCTTTATCGAGTCGTCAAAGAAGGGCAACTCCTGCACCAAGGCAAGTGGCTCACCTGAGGCCAAATTCAACAGAAATTTCCTCATATGATGGGGGACCTCAAAAAAATGGATACCATTTCCTCCTAAGGAGGGAGGATTGATCTATATGGGTATTGGTGGCCACCCACATTTTCCAACTGGCTCAAAACAGTTTTCTGACAATTTTGGCAATTTACTATTTTTAGCAGTTTTAACTTTCGGGGCCATTTTGAGGGCCTAAATGAAGGTTTTTCAGAATCAATCTCCTTAATGATAGTTGAAGGCATTATTGAGCCCCAAAAATGAATCTCCTCGATGATACCTTTCCAACGGGCGATCACACGCCTAAAACAAAGATCGTATGCAAAAGTTACGACCCTGGGAAGTTGATGTACTAACTTACCCAAATGGGGCCCACATGACTTTTGGCGCTTCATCTCCTAGGGTTAGGTTTTTGGATGTCTAGGGTTTTTGGTATTCTTTCTTATTGTAAAAATGCCTTCAGAGCCTCATTGTAACCTTCTTCCTATGAATGCGCACTGCCGTCACATCTCTTCTCAGAGATAAGCCACCACCATTCCAGCAAGCTTGTTTCCGTTGCATTTTACAGTTTCAACTTATTTCGTTATTGAATAGAAAACCAATTTTACTGTATCTCTGTTATTTTTTGTTAAGCACCTGTTAATAATTTGTATTCATTTTTTTCTTCTCATAAAATCCGGATCATACATCCTAGGTCATCCATTCACATTGATATTATAACTTTGATATCAATGTTCTTTAGTGAGGTGTCACAGTCATTTTCATGACCAGTCTCATAGTCATATCCATTATTATAATCATGCTACCTTCACTCATGGTAACAGGTAGCAAGAAATTACTTTTTCCCTTTTGTTATGATAACAATCCATAATTCTTAAAGTAGATGTACAACATTAGCTATGGCATTAAAATGCCCAGATCCAACTCCCTTTTCATGCTTCAACCATTGTTGTGCTACTTATATGTTTAGTATAATGCACTCATTAAATATCAATCCGGGATTCATAATCAACAGAGTTACAAGACACCAGTAAGAAAGGTAATTTATAATGTTATGAGTATAGAATTAAACTAGATTATGCATGCTGGAAACGAATCAAAATAGCAAACTGCAATGCACTTTAGTTTTCTTTCACAGAGAGGCTATCCACTCCATTATGGCACATGCAATTATGAGATGGAGTTGGTTTGACAGATCAAATCTGCTATCTGACCCAGAAAACTAACTATGCAATCCACACTTCTGAAAGGAAATCACACATCAATCATCAAAGCATAGCATGGGTAGTTCAATAGTCAATCTGTTGGTTCTGTTGTGGTTCATAATGAACTTCACTATTTATTATCCAAATAGTTTTGACTATTGCTTCCAACATCTATGATCACTCAAGGAAATCAAATTCATGAGAACAGAGCATATGCAAAAACAGAGCAAGTAAAGATCTCTAAGAAATTATATAATGGAAATCCTAGTCTAAGTTGTACTGCTATCATCTAACACAGTTAAATCTTTAGCTAATTTAATGTTTACACTACTGAAAACAAATGCTAATGCTAATATACGAAGAGGCTAACCTTTTTTGGGCAGTGGGCCCTTGCCACTTCAATAGGTCAGCTACTGAAGTCTACAGGAGGCTTGTCTTCAACACACACATTACTCTCACTCACATTTCAAAACATGAAATCAAAACTCTCGTTAACAACTCAACTCATACTTAATCATAGATAATCAGAATATGGAGATAAATGGCATTCCATTAATCTTCACTCAAAATATGTTTTGTACTATCACACGTTGCTTCACATATTAGTAATATGATAACTCTCCTACACTTCCACCATTCTTGCCACGACTATTTAATAGTCTTAATCATGAAACACAAGGAGGTGAAGTGATTTTCAAATCAATCAGTTGTTAAATTCAATCATTCGGTTACATCTTTAGCTTCATCCTCATGACACGAAGTGCATGAGGATGAGGCAATCAACAAACTATTCTTATCACAGCCTTGCTAAACCAAATAGACGTCCACCAATTTGCTTAGGCGAGATCTGGAACTTAACTTAGTGCATTAGGTTCTTCCATATTAGTATTGGATCATAACACGTAGATGGTACCGGATCATGACAGTGTGCAAAAAGTGGTACTGGATCATGACAGTGCATGGCCGTTGGTACCGGATCATGATAGTGTGTGGTCATTGGTACCAGATCGCAATTGATGAGATTTTAGTACCGGATGCGTTTGGTACTAGATTCAGACAGTGAGAGCCTTGGTGCGCAGGTACCGGATAACTGAGCTGGTACCGAAACGCTGGATATCTAGAGGTCAAAGATTTATATATGACAAATTAAAGAATTAGTACATGAAATATTTATTTCCCTAACTCAATAAACCACAAAATGCATGATTTAACCATACTTTACCTTATGACCTTATCACTGGCTAATGGTAGTGTTCTTGTCATTCACCCAAGCTTAGGTAGGCCAAAAAGGTATAGATAAGGAGTATAATAGGGTAATGGGGATGTCAATTTCGGGTCTCAACATTCCCCCATGCCAAAATCATTGCATGTCCTCATGCAACTGAAAGCAAACCCAAAATTTTTCAAAACTTGAGACTGTGTTCTTTACTTTGGTGGATCAATGATGTTGATGGCTGAAGCCTCTTCTTTCAGCTCCCTTTTGATGACCCTAATGTATTGTAGGAGTCATAATACCTTCTTGAGCTTATTAGAGGTCTCTTCATGTCCATATTGAAGTTGTTGGTTGGTTTCTTTCAATTGCTCATTTTCCTTTTTGATATACCTGTGCAAGAGTTGATATTCCTTTACTTCTTGTTGAAGTTCTTGATTTTGTTTTGCAGTTCCCCAATCCTTTTCTTCATTTGTTCTTTTGTCAAGGTCTTTGTTGACTCCATCATTACTAGCTGGATGCACTCCCATTCCTTGACTTCCTCCATCATCCCACATAAAGTAATAGTGGCTTGCTCCTCAGTCAAACTAGGGATGTCATCTTGGATTGGTAAATCCTTAGAAGGGGAGGTAAGGTCGATTGGATCTTCCTGTGTATGAGGACTGGCTATTGTTTTTCCCTTCTTTTCCATGCTCCTTGTGGTTCTTTTACAAGGAGGTACCGGATCATGGATGCTCACAGGCTTCTTTTTCTTCTTTTCTAATTGTGAAATGGTGACAGGGGGTTGTGCCATAGATGATTTACTTTTGGTTTCTGAGCTATGCTTCCCTTTCTTCATCATTTTCTGATGGCCCTCTTTCTCAACTTCCACCGTTGAAGTCTCCTCTACTAATTTGTTTTTACCTTTTGATTCAAAAATTTTAAAAGTCTTGTTGACTGTGGAAGAGGACCCTTCTTTTTCATGTTGGCTCACTGCGCTAGATGATGGTGGAGTTGTCTTATCCTTCTTTCTCTTTTTCTCTTGGGGTTCCTTACTTTTCTTTGGGGCATGTTGGGTTTCCTCCATAGGTTTGTTTTCTATGGGAAGGTGTTGTGTGATAAGGGTTTTCCAACTAATCCTTTGTTTCCTAAGCTCATGTAAAACTAGCATTTTAATAAGACTTGGATGGTAAATGCTAGTCTTCTCTGTTTTGGAGATGGATTTAACGCCTCTTACCATTTTGTTCAAACTCATCCATAGAAAATATGGGAAATCGATTTCAGAGCCTCCTTCAAAATGTAATAGAATCCTAAGATGATATATGAAGGTCACAACATACCTACCTTCACAGGTGACAAATCGTTGAAGACTAGTAATCATTGGATGATATTCTTCCTTGATGTATTTCCTAGGGATCCCCTTCTTCCAGTCGAGGTGCTGATGATCTTCTTTCAAGAATCGTTGGTACATTTCTTTGTTGATTCCTACACCTTTGAAGTATTTGGCTCCTCTACTAGGTAGTTCTATGACCTCCCTTAAGGTTTCTTCGTTGATTATCATTTGTAGATTGCCTATATGTGAAATCTCTCCATCATATATTTGAATAAATTCATGAGATGTCTTCTAGTGCCAGCCTGTAAATTTTTCCAGAAACAGAATCTACCCTGATCTAGCATATTTTTCTTGACATAATTGAAACTCCTCGGTTTCCCTATAAATTTGGAAGACTGGTTTGTGTCTACTAACCACCATCGTTATAAGTTGTGAGAAAAGGATCGGGTTGTAGCACAAGGTTTTAGTCAATTGATGAGGTAAGGGTTTGGTACCGGAAAGGAGTAAGCTCGAGACTGGAGAAAGCTCACGACAAGGGGGAATATGGTGATGTTGTTGGTAATGCGAATGGTAAGTTTAAGAAGGATGCTGTAAGGAAAAAATATGACTAGATGAGGCTTATCTGGATGGCTTCACCACCAGATAAGCGAGTTCATTTCTACCCATTACTGTAATGATGAGGACAAGACGTTGGGTATCAGGGCATCATTTTGGAATAGGTGACTAGACGTTCGGGTGGTGAATTTGATGTTAGGTCATGGTTCATGATATAAGATAGGTTTGTGAATTTGCTTAAGGACAAAATATATTCGTGGCTTATCATTGCTATGCATGCTTCATATTTTGATATGATTTTTTCCCTTAACCATGTTCAAGAGCTATGAGAGGATTGATTAGGTTTAGGTGTATGGGTATGAGGGATAGGCACATGGGTTTAATACTAAGGTCATAAGATCTAGTATATATTTTCATACTTATTGTAGTTTTATGAGCATAGGAAAATAAATACCATGTTACCTTTTCTTTCACCTTTGTATGATTAATACCCATAGCAACTGCTTGTAAATTGTCAAAATTCATCCCTTTAGACTGAAGCTTATTGAAAACTTTGTACGGGAATGTCTTGTACTTCTGTTATTCTGTTCTTATCTTCTTTTGTATTTGGTTCTATAAGTGGATTATATGAGTCTGGAAAAGAGTTCTAAAGGGGCTCTTTGACCTTCCCCCATGCCAAAGATGTTGTATATATGTAGGCAAGAAGATTCAACATTTTATATCATAATGGAGAAAAGATGATAAGAGCAAGAGAAACCAATCAAATTTTAGAAGTACAACTTATCACTTATCATATGATCTCATACCAAAAAAAATGAAATTGCCCTTCTTTTAATGGATTATTGACAGAGGTAGCATTCAACAGTGAAACAAGGGAATATATATATGTTTTCCAGAAGAACAGATCCCACCTAACTTGCTTCAAATATTTACTATCATTGGTTGTTATAGATAAATTTCACAATATAAGTAGATTAGACTCCCTAGTTAGGGCTCCACTCTTAAGAAGTTTCCTTCTTAGATAGTGCAGGATTTAGATGTCAGACCGATAAGTTGACTTAGGGTGATTCTCAAATGGACATTTTCTTGGAGTAATTATGTTGTTGATTCATCTAGAGTTATGTATCTCATGAAAGCCAATAATGACCTTTAATCATTTTATTTTAGATGGCAAAAAGTGGATTTTTCAATTAGACAAGTATAGATGAGACATTTTTCAACCAGAACCCACTGCCAGCAAGCCTGTTCAGTACTCTGGTGGGGTAGTTGTGATAATTAGTGAGAGGTTCCTTCCCTAGGCAGAATGCCCATTACCAATAGGCATGTTTAGTACCCTGATGGGTTTTCCTAGTCACACCACAGACCAGTACCCACTGCTAGTAGACCTGTTCAGTATCTCGGTGGGTTAGTCTCTTAAACCCTTTTTCCATCAGAGGCTTCTTGTCCATAGTCACCTATTTTGGTTTTTATTAAAGAGTGCTTTGCATGGTGATAGGGGAGGCTTGTCTAAAAACATTTTTACAGGGTGGGATGGTATTGGGTTGGAAGGCATATACTCTTCTTTTGTATGTCTTTTAAAGATTTGTCTGAAGGAAAAATAAACTTTTGTGCACATTATTTCTTTAGAATGATCCACATGTATAATTTTTGTTTGAATTTGTCCATAAGAGAATGACCTAAAGTTTCCTTAGGGTACTGGTACATCCTCTGCCATAAAATTTTTGGTAGTGTGCCCATGGTAGAGAGTGTTCATATACTCATATGTTACTTTTTAATAAGATAATCCAATGAATACTATTGAAGTTTGGTTAGGGTGAGATAGTTGCTTATAGGCTAATATATTTTTTCCTTTTAAATCATGTTGAAATACTGGGTAAAGGCAACTTCTAGTCTTTAAAGGAGATTATGGTTCTTTGAGCAATTGTAGGTAAAGATTGTGTTCCTCTTTTTATTTTGTTTTTAAGAAATAGAACCAAAAAGAGATTAAAATACTTCTCAGCAACAGAACCAAAAGAAATTAAAATACTTCTCAGCAACAAAACCAAAAGAAATTAAAATACTTCCCTTTAGTTGTCAACAGAACCAAAAGAAATTATTGCTTCACAAGGGCTGCCATTTGGTACTGCATTCGGCTTCATGGTTCCATATTAAGTGGTTGTTGCATGGCTTCACACTTCAGATTAATTGACATAAGATTTTGAAATATGCTTTGTCAATTAGGTAATATGTCCTGATAGCACTGTAGAAGGACAGACTCTGGTACCGGACTGGTACTGGACCAGAACAGGATTTCTGGTACCGAAGTAGAAAATAACATTATGTATGCCTACAACTAATGTTTTAACAAGTTCGTGAAGGATCAAATAGATTAAAAAAATTTTCTTACAAAAGAAAAGAAAATTTGTGAAAGTAAAACAAAAGGAGGTAAGAGTCTCTTGTTACCTTCAACTTATTAACAAAATTCGATCCACACCTATGTACAAAAAGTTTCAAATAAACCAATCAATCAATGTGGGTCAGTAGGAGGATCTCCTTCCTTACTAATCATCTGCATGTCTGAATTCTGTAATATACGAGTCATGAATTCTTGTTTTGACAGAGGTTTGTTGTAAACTCACAACCAGTGAGCATTCACAAGTAGTGGTGTCTGTTGTTCCTCAATTGTCTTTATCCTGATTGAACCATTATTGTAGATAGTGTCAATTTCGTAAGGTCCCATCCAATGGGTGGTTAACTTACCTTTGAAGTTCTTGAATCTGCTGTCATACAATAGGGCCCAATCTCCTTGTTGAAATTTTTTCTTTTTGAGATACTTGTCATGCCATTTTGTTCTTTGTTCTTGAATGAGGGTAGTCCTTTGAAGTGATTCCTTCCTAGTTTCATCAAACTCGTTAAGATGCAAGAGTCTTTGTTGTTGTGCTTCATCCAAGTTCATGCCAAATTGTACTGCAGTCTTGAAGGTTTTGACCTGAAATTCTATGGGAAGTAGCACCTGCTTCCCATATACTAACTCATAGGGTGTATGTCCTGTTGTATTCCTCCAGGTGATTCTCTAAGCCCATGAGGCTTCTAATAATCTGTTAGCCCAATCCTTATGGTGCATCTGTACTGTTTTGGTAAGAATGGACTCAATAACTTTTTTGGTAGATTCTACTTGTCCATTTTCTTGTGGATGATAGTGTGTAGATTTCCTGTATTTGATTTGGTACTGTTCTGTAATAGCTTTGACTAGACGAGAGGTAAATTGAGTTCTCTGATTAGTCACAATTTCTCACGTTACACCAAATCTAGTAAAGATATCATTAAAAAGGAAATCTACCACTGATTGTTCACTTGCACCCGGTAAAGATTTTGCTTCAACCCATTTAGTCACATAGTCAGTGCATACAAGTATATACTTTTTCTTTTTAGATGCAGGGTTAATGGGCCCTACAAAATCTAATGCCCATTTCTTGAATGGTTCAATGACTAATTGGGCTTGAAGTGGCACTTGGTCTCGTGCAGTAGGCTTACCCATTCGTTGGCATTCATCACAATTGGATACATAGGTTTTAGCATCTCTGAAAATATGGGTCCAGTAGTAACCTGATTGCAGAACTTTGTAAGAAGTCCTTTTGTCTATGAAGTGTCCTCCATAAGGACCATCATGGGAGGCTTGCAAAATATCATGAATTTCATCTTCCCTTACACATCTCCTAATCACCAAATCTGGTCCTGTTTTGTAGAGGCAATCATCGTGCCACATGTAATTTGCACTTAGTTGAATTACTTTCTGTTTTTCTCTAGGAGACAATTTATGAGGCATATTCCCTGTCACAAGATAGTTAGCGACATCTGCATACCAAGGAGTGAATGTAGAAATAGAAAATAATTTTTCGTCAGGAAAGGTATCTTCTATTGGTGCATTATCTCCTATATGAATCATTCTAGATAAGAAATCAACCACAAGATTATCTTTATCAGGTCTATCAATAATGTTGATATTAAACTCTTGTAATAATAAGAGCCATTGTGTAACTCTAGGATTTGTTACAGGTTTGTTCACTAATAATTGGATGGTTGAATGATCAGTGTGTACAAAATCTTGATATCCTGTAATATAGTGTCTAAATTTATTGATAGCATGGACTACAACTAGCAATTCTTTTTCTATGACCGTATAATTAACTTCAGCTGGAGACAAATTTTTACTGATGTAGCAAATAGCATAGGGCATTTGATTTTCTCTTTGTCTAAGGACTACCCCAAGAGCTGTGTCTGAGGCATCGGTACAAATATGAAAAGGAAGGGACCAATTTGGTCCTCTTAATATAGGGGTAGTTGACAATTTCTGTTTTATAATTTCAAAAGATATTTGGCATTCATCATCCCACTTAAATTCGGCTTCTTTAGATAATAATTTGAATAAAGGGGTAGCTAGGCTTGTAAAATTCGGGATAAATATTCTATAGTATCCAGCATGTCCTAAAAAGATACAGACTTCCTTTTGTGAGGAAGGTATTCTGATTTGTGTGATGATATAAATTTTTGGTGGATCAACTCTCATGCCAAAATGGGAAATGTGATGTCCCAAAACAATACCTTTAGTGAGCATATTTTTTGATTTTTCATTACTTAAGGAAAGATTAGTTTCCTTACACCTAATCAAGACTTTTTCTAAACTGGCCAATGCTTCTTGGAAGTCTTGTCCATGGACTATAAAGTCATCCATGTAGACTTCCACACAATCATTGGTCAAGTCAGAGAAAATGGCTAGGACAACTCTTTGAAAAGTGGCTGGGGCATTGCAAAGTCTGAAAGGGAGCACCCTATAAGCATATATGCCCCAAGGGCAGGTGAAAGTGGTATTTTCCTGGTCTTCGGGTGCTATTTGTATCTGGTTGTAACCACTAAACCCATCCAAGAACGAAAAATACTTCTTTCCGGATAGGGTATCCAACACCTGATCAATAAATGGTAATGGAAAGTAATCCCTATGGGTGGCTTTGTTTAACTCCCAAAAGTCTACACATATCCTCCACTTACCATTTTTCTTGGGAACTATGACAAGTGGAGATACCCATTGACTATCTGAAATGGGGTATATGAGATTGGCTCGAAGGAGTTTTTGCAATTCCTCTTTTACAATATCTTTAAGGGATGGATTCATCCTTCACTGAGGCTATCTGACTAGTCTGATTTGATCATTAGTGTAAATATGATGTGTGCATGTGTCAGGGTGAATTCCTTTCATGTCTGCATAATCCCATGCAAAGGCATCAAATTGTCTTTGGAGAATTTCAATCACTTGTGTCTTTTTTTTTGGTTCCAAACTAGAGTTGATATACAAAGGTTTTCCTGGGATAATATCAACAAGTTCAGTAGTTTCTTCCTTGTCTGAGGAGGCTGGTGATAAAGTGTATAATTGAGTGATATCAGGATGCCAGGTTTGTTGAAATTTGGAACTAAAATTATGTGACAATTCTGCAAAAGACCTTGGGTATTCAATGCAATTTGTGTCAGCCAAAAATAAGCTTAAGACTTCTTCATCTGATTTTTCTTGTATTCCTCTTACTTGTTCAAGTGTTAACAGAGGTATGATGCAATCTTCCTTTCCATAACGGTTTTCTAACCAAATAGGTATTTCCTGTGCTAGTTGGGTAGGAGGGAAGAGGACAAGTTTTTGGCTATGTGTGCCATTGGATATAGTCATCTCACCAGACCGACAGTTGATAAAGGCATCTGCTATGGCCAGCCAAGGGTGGCCAAGAACCACAGGGTTTCCTGGTTTGGAGGATGATTTAGAATAGATGACTAAAAATTCTATTGGATATTCCCAACAAGCTAGAGTGACTATGACATCATCTAGACTTCCTATAGGGCTAATGACTAACTTATCTGCCAACTCGATCATGGTTTGGGTTGGTCTTAACTGGTTGAGTTGATCTCTTGCATAGTGTCAAAAGGCATTACATTAATAGTTGCACCCAAATCAATGAGTGTGTTTGGTAGAGAAATACCATTAATTTCAAGAGTGACAACTGGGTTTCCAGGGTGATTATATTTGTATGGCATTTCATAAATAAATTCAGACAATTGTCCCACTACCTGAACAAGAGGAGGTTCCTTCTTCTTTCTTCCTAGTTTCTTAATGCAAAGATCCCTTATAATTTTGGCATATATAGGGATATCCTTAATAGCTTGCAACAAAGGTATTTTTATGCACACATTTCATAATTCATCTTCTATATCTCTATGCAAGGGTGGGTCGGGTTTCTTCACTAATAATCTTTCAGGGTAAGGTGGGAGATTAATTTGTTGGGGTACTCGTACAGACTGAGAAGTGATTGGGATAGGAGGAGAGGCCTCTTCTTCTATAGGGGTGGTTTGAGTGTTTTCTTCCTCAGCATGATTATCATTTTCTTCCTGAATTATTACTACAGGATTTGATTGGCTTACAACTTTCTCCGATCGTAGTTGAATTTCATAGGTGGGGAAGGTTTGCACTTCTGTATTCTGCACAAGGTGGCTGGGTCGATTATTGGGGTTAGGGATTGGCTGGGCAAGGATTGTTGTTGGTCTTGGAGGATTGTGGGCAGCTTGGTTTTATGGTTGTTGATTGGCATTTATAGATACTTGTTGCTGCTAATTAGGATTCAAGGGGGTTGTAAATTGTTGTTGTATAGGAGGTGGGAGTAAAGCTTGCATCTGTGGTGGGTTGAATCTAGGTAGTAATTGGGAAATGTTTGCAGGGTACTGTGGATATGTAGGGTAAGAGGGATTTCCATACATAGGTCCCCTCCAACCTTGTTGCAAGGTTGAGTTTGCTGAGGTGTCCATTGTGGATAGGTCACTGGGGAAGGACCCCATTGTTGTTGTTGATATTGTGTATTAGGATCATAAAATGTATTAGGATTTTGGGCTCTCCAAGGTATTCGAGAAGGGCATGGTTATTCTTGTGAGACTCCTCCTCCCCTATACATGGCTTGTAGTTCAAGCAAGGTTGGACACTCAGATGTAGGGTGTTCTAGTGTACACAGACCACAAATTTCTATGACATTTAATGGGCATTCTTTCTCGTTGTTGTGCTTCTTTTGACATCTATGAAAAAATATTGCTAGAGCATCTTCTTCTTGTTTCTTTTTCAGTTTTAGAGTATCTAATTGGTTACTTATTGTGCTCAAGATGTTTGTTTTAAAGTTCTCCAATAAGTTTCCTAACTCATTTCTGGTGACAGTCCTTGAACTTTGTTTTGTATTTCTTCTAAAAGGATCTCTTGGTCCTTTGCCTGTTTTAGCTTGTCCTCTTCAGTATCTCCTACAATAATCTGCAATTTATGAAAAAGGTTTTTGGTGTACATCTCCTGAACTCAACAAGTTTAAAACTTCTATGCAATCATCTCTGAGACCTTTCAAGAATACAAATCTTACTACAGCTGGGTCTATGGTGAATAGTTTTGACTTTTGATAGTTGTATAAGAACCTTTCTAAGTAGTCTTCAGGGATTTCATCTTCTATTTGCTGCATTTTAAAAATATCATTTTTAACATTATCCTTACAATAGTCTTGGTATTTTCATAAAAATGTGTCTTTCATTTGATCCCAAGAAAGGATTGTATTTTCTCCTAAGCTCATGAACCATCTTAAGGCTGAATCTTTCATTTTAGTAGGAAAAAGCTTAAGTTTTTGGGCGTCATTTGAGTAGTTATAGCTTTTACATAATATGTCAAATTCAAATAAAAATAAATATGGATCTTCAGTTGACATACCTCTAAAAGTGGCTAACGATGATAGTGGGATATTCTTCACGCTGATGTTTCTGGAAATATCCAAGATTGGAAACCCAAAGGTCTCAGTCTCTATGGCTGAATTTCCTTCTTCTTCTACCATTCTACTAATGGATGGTTCAAAAACTAGATTTTTTGTGTCTCCTAAATGTTCAGCAGACTCACATTCTGCCTGTCCCAATACTGATTCTTCCATATTAGGTTCTCCTTCTGGAGGCTCGCTAGCTCCCCTTGAATTTTCTGTTGGTGGAATTTTCCCTTCACCAGTGTCAGTTGGATTAGTGGGGGGGTTTGTTTTTGAATCTTTGGAGCTTACAAATATACCCTTGTTATCTCTATATCTATGCATAAAATGGAAATTTGATTCTTTATCTGAATTGAAATCCTAAGTCTATCTAGAAGGTAAGAAGGCAACCTGGCTTCGAAGAACCCCACTCTAGTGGCCGCGTGGCTCTTCACTCATGTCTTAAATGTTTTATCCTCCTCCCTCAAGAAACCTTTTAAAACCATTAAAATTTATGCAAACAATCTAAGCTAAAAATCACTTCCTACTGTTTGCAACTCCCCGACAACGACACTAAAATGTTGTTCTACTTATATGTTTAGTATAATGCACTCATTAATTATCAATCCAGGATTTGTAATCAACAGAGTTACAAGACACCAGTAAGAAAGGTAATTTATAATGTCATGAGTATATAATTAAACTAGATTATGCATGCTGGAAACAAATCAAAATAGCAAACTGCAATGCACTTTGGTTGTCTTTCACAGAGAGGCTATCCACTCCATTATGGCACATGCAAGTATGATATGGAGTTGGTTTGATAGATCAACTCTGCTATCTGACCCATAAAACTAACTATGCAATCCACACTTCTGAAAGGAAATCACACATCAATCATCAAAGCATAGCATGGGTAGTTCAATAGTCAATATGTTGGTTCTGTTGTGGTTCACAATGAACTTCACTAGTTTTTATCCAAATAGTTTTGACTATTGCTGCCAACATCTATGATCACTCAAGGAAATAAAATTCATGAGAACAGAGCATATGAAAAAAGAGCAAGTAAAGATCTCTAAGCAATTATATAATGAAAATCCTAGTCTAAGTTGTACTGCTATCATTTAACAGAGTTAAAGCTTTAGCTAATTTAATGTTTACACTACTGAAAAAAAATGCTAATGCTAATCTACGAAGAGGCTGACCTTTGTTGGGAGGTGGGCCCTTGCCGCTTCAATAGGTCAGCTACTAAAGTCTACAGGAGGCTTGTCTTCAACACACACATTACTCTCACTCACATTTCAAAACATAAAATCAAAACTCTCGTTAACAACTCAACTCATACTTAATCATAGATAATCAGAATATGGAGATAAATGACATTCCATTAATATTCACTCAGAATATGTTCTGTACTATCACACGCTGCTTCACATATTGGTAATATGATAACTCTCCTACACTTCCATCATCCTTGCCATGGCTATTTAATAGTCTTAATCATGAAACACAAGGAGGTGAAGTGATTTGCAAATCAATAAGTTGTTAAATTCAATCATTCGATTACATCTTTAGCTTCATCCTCATGACACGAAGTGCATGAGGATGAGGCTATCAAAAAACTATTCTTATCATAGCCTTGCTAAAGCAAATGGACGTCCACCAATTGTCTTAGGTGAGATCTGGAACTTAACTTAGTGCATTAGGCTCTTCCATATTAGTACCAGATCATAACAGGTAGATGGTACTGGATCATGACAGTGTGCAAAAAGTGGTACCGGATCATGACAGTGTGTGGCCGTTGGTACCGGATCATAATAGTGCGTGGTCATTGGTACTGGATCACAACAGATGAGATTTTAGTACCAGATGCATTTGGTACCGGATTCATACAGTGACAGTCTTGGTGCGCAGGTACCAGATAGCTGAGCTGGTACAGGAACGTTGGATATCTAGAGGTCAAATATTTATATATGACAAATTAAAGCATTAGTACATGAAATATTTAATTCCCTAACTCAATAAACCATAAAATGCATGAATTAACCATACTTTACCTTATGACCTTATCACTGGCTAATGGTAGCGTTATTGTCATTCACCCAAGCTTAGGTAGGCCAAAAAGGTATAGATAAGGAGTATAATAGGGTAATGGGGATGTCAATTTCGGGTCTCAACAACCATTCTTGGTCAATAGACCTTTATCAGGGAACCCTTCTCTGGATTTCCTTTCACTGCTATATGAGCATACCCAACCATTCCTGTGTGTTTTTCAACCACCTTTGGATGTCAATTTGACCCATGGGTCATTGAGTAATGCTCCAACACTACTTTTACCAAACTTTATATTAGTCTTTCATTCAAAATTACAAACTTATCCTCACAAGGAAATAATACTCAATTATCCTCAACATTTTACTTATGTCGCTATAATCAGATCATCACTAACCATAAAATATATGGAAGTACCATATTTTCATCCAATAACAGACTATAGTAATTCCATGTGAATGTTATATGGATGTTTATTTATCATATGACTTGTAGCATATTTTGTGCACTAAACATTTTTTCCATGCCCATAGTACATAAGTGTTCCAGTTGTTTGTCTCTTGAATTTATATGCATGGACATACTCTTAGGTCAATAGGTACACACACACACACACATATCTTTTTTAATACAGTCTTGAGCTCATACACTTGTTCATATGCCATGCCATTTCACCTCTTTTATGAGGATTATCAATAGTCCAAAGGACTCTACTTTTAATTGGTTGACCAAATTTCCCTAGCAACATTCTCAAACATTACTGATCAGTTAAACTGACCTCACATATTTTCCATCATACCTCTAGGCATGAGGAATTATACTTACATGCTCTTAGAATTTTACTTAAGCAACAATTATATTGCCTGAGATTATGTTTATCCATGCTCAATTCCTTAACAAAAGGAGTATTATACAATGGTATTAGCCCTTACGTAGACCATCATCACAATGATAGAGGATCCAATATTCCCATGCTTACAGGTAGCATTATAGCTACCAAATTATTCATTTGGTAGACTGATACAATCCTATAACAAGATTCTTCTATTTCTGCCCATTTTGCACTTAGGACTTTCCATTAATGCTTATTGGCATATTCCTATTCTGGTAGGGGTAGCTATCAGTTTGATAAAGGAACATCATAATACCTTTGTTGTAATCCAACAAGGATTTCCAAAATATGATTTCAATCTACACTCCGTCTACTCAAGGAACTTGTGCAGATACTAAACAAGCTCTTAAACACATAACACTCTTTTAAGCAAGTTCATCTCTAGCCTTAATATATCATCACTGAGACTGATCACTGGCCCATCTAGGCCTAGTGTTGTAACCTTTCTCTCATACCACTTTGTAACACACCCAACCCTCTAAGCAACATTTAAGGGAGTCGGGTATAAAAATTTCATTCCCCTTAAAGGACTCCAAACTTCCTTTTCGTTGACATCGTAGTCTTCTACTCGTCAAGAGATTTACAACGACTATGATTTCACTCAGATCTGAGTTATGGGTCCAAACTTATGGCCCCTCAAAGTTTGTGGCCACATCCCTACCACATGTCATTCATGTGGCTTCCTAGCACACTCATCCTCCCATGGGATGCTAATGTGGCTCTCCCAATTCTCGCACTAGGCTTGATGGTGCATACATGGAATTGGCCATGTCACACCTTGTTGATCACTCATCGGACCTCTCCCTTTCCTACTTCCATTGCTATTGATACCCTCCTATTGGATGTTCCCATGACTTCTTACCATATGTATTCCTACACCCGAGTCCGACTTCTCCCTCCTTTGACTAATCAGATAGTTCCAGGGCCTATCAATGGACGGTTGGGACTTCGTCAAAGATTCTTAATTGCATAAGGGTTATGACATTTCCATAACCCATCATATTCGAGAAGTGGGTCACATGATGGATCAACAATTGTTATTCATCATAGCTTCCCTCCCTATCAAGGGCCGAGATCTTCCTTGGAGTTTTTTTTTCTTCCATGCGCCATATCCTTTCGACACGTGACACCATATATGCATGACACATGGCACTACCGTCACCTTCCATGTGGAACCCATATTCCTCATAGAAGTTCACTCATGGGTGTCAAAACACTATGCCACATGGCACCACCTGCATTATAGCACACGACACCATCCACGCTAAACCCCTTGGGCCTTCATCTAAAGATTTGTGCTCCAGATCATCAGGCCTTGACAGATCAGCAGTCTGGAATCCATCTCAGATATTCTCCCTCGAAGTGAATCACCACGAACCATTCTGAGAGATCATCACAATGGAAAGTCATGATCTCCTCTTGAAGCGACAAATATATGACTAGATCTACTTCTTGGGGCTCCTTCCTAGGAGTGGATCCCCATGATCTATTTTGAATTACCCCTTGTGATTGATGAACCAGATCTCCTCTTGGAAATTCTCTTGTCCTGACATATCGATGGTTAGGATTGCATCTTGGAGCTACTCCCTCAAAGTGAAACTCCTTGTCCCATTCTGGGAAGTGTCTAGCGATGGATGGTCCAGATCTCCCCTAAGAGATCCTCTGTCTTAATAGATCAATGACTAGATATACTTCTCAGAGCTTCTTTGATCTTGAGCGATCGACGATTCTGATTGTATCTCAGAATTCCTCTATCAGAGTGTCTCTTTACGAACCACTCTGAATAACATATTGTGATGAATGATCCATATATCCTAGGACCGCAAATTTGACGATCGCGGTTTAGGGTGCCCATTCAAAAGCTCAAACCCGAGAGGGTCCCATTCTTAACCCCTTTAACCATTCAACCTTCACCATGTGGAAACTCTAGCCACTCTATCTGCCTTCATGTCATCCTTGTCACACATGATGACAACTCCCCATTAAGGCCTATAAGTATAATAAAAGGGTTTGGAACCCTGCGTGGGAACCCTACCCACCAAGCACCAGGACACTGCCCCCCCCAAATAATATGATATTGGGAAATACTTCTGGGGTTCAAGGTTTGATTGACCTCTATTGACCCAAATCTACCGTGGAGATTCATTTCTCCTTATATCCAACTGACATGATCTTACAATGATATCCTAGGGGTATTCGCCTACATTTAGGCCCACACTCAACCCCTCAATGAATCCCTTAATGCCACGTGCATGACATGTGGTGTTCCATTAGGTGTGACATGTGGCACTTGTACCACCTGATATGTGGCACTCATTTTTTACTACAGTTCCATATCCAATTTGGAAACCTCTGCGAGACACATGGTACCACCATCAAGCAACACATGGACCATCCTTGTGATGACATGTGGACCTTATTTCATGAGACACATCACCATCGGGCACAAAATATCAGATCTTTCATTGTGTAGGATGACCTTTAAGACTCTAGCCCCAGGGATTACGAGAAGGTTAGCTAAGTTAATCCCATGATTATGAGATCACTAATTAAGTTTACCACAGGGTTATGACCCCCAACCTTTGTCATGAAGTTTATGGCTAGGATGTCTCCTAGGTAGATCTGATGATTATTGTTTAAAGGTGCCAATGTAAGGTTTTGGACCTGACTCAGCCTGACACTCGACCTGTGGTCGAATTAGCCTTTTCCACATTGGATCCTCGTCACCTCTATGTTCACGTCATTTTATGGCATGGGAAGAGTGGAATCCCATGTGGGATCTCTGCACACCAGGCACCGAGCCCCCCACTCATGCTAACAAATTGAACTTGGGAAAACTTCCAGGGGTTCGAGGTCTAATTGACCCTGCTTGACCATGATCAGTGGTGGATATCTCTCCTTCCTCACATCCAACAACCGGGATCTGATCCGAGTTTTCCACATATCTATAGTGGGTATTATCTCACCCACCAGATATCGACATATCAGGCTTCCAAATGAATTTGAACTCTATACTCCTTCGAGGTTTGGTGCTTTGATATCCTGGGATGCTAAATTCCCTCCTAAGATTCTATATATATCTACAATGGAGATATATTAATCCACTCTTTTAACGATTAGGGTTCTCCCTGTGACCTCTATAGGGTCTAACTATCCCCTATCCAAAATGGGTGGTTGTGATCAACCCTCGTGCCCAGATATACGGTCAGTTTCCTTTCACCCATCCTCCGATGATTATGTGACTAGAGTATGGTACCAAGGGTAGGAACCCTGGTCCTCAATGTTGGACCTTCCACAAAATGTAACATGGATGTTGTTCCGTGGGTCCAGTGCTCCAGTACCCTGATGATGTTTCCTCCCTAAGCTTAATTAACATATCAACGGTTAAGGTCAATCCATCCATCAATTCGATGATCAACGATTACCATATGGTTACAAGAGGTAACCCCCGATGATTGGCATTGCCAAGAATGTCTGAGATTTGTTTCGGTCTAGGAATCAATGACTGTTGAGTCTCGTGACTCAAATAGCACAACACATGCTTGAATTTACTAATGAAACAAGCATACATTCCATAAATGTATCACCAGTTACTAGCATTCGATTTACTTATACATACACACGTTTAAGAGTAATTACGAGCAATAGTTATTCAATTCATTATACACACAAAGTATATATCTAATTTACTTATCTGTTTTGTGAAGCCAACTAACTATGGGTGTTCACCTTTCCACTCAACCATAGGCTTAGATGCATTCATTCTTAGTACTCTGGCCACCCCCATGCCAAACCATGATACCACCAGGAAATTCTATGCTCAAATTCTCAGGGAGATTGACATGTGAAGGTTTTTTTCCTTCATGCTTCTCTCAGTTACTATTATTCTCATACCCACCTAGCCCAGTGTCTCTGTGAGGTTTATCAGATGCTTCCCCGCATCAAGCTCGCGACCTTCACAACTTAGGTTGGTTTTCCTTTTCCTCAGAGGCTCACATCTCTTGTCCATACATGATCTCCCTTAATGTTTCTCTCTCAAGACCATACTTCTCTCCCCTTCTTCAAAACCCCCCTCGTGTGCTTATCTTGCATGATTTTCCATCATTCCTTGGGAAGGTTCTCGACCTTGTTATCCCCAATTTATAGGGATAAATAGGAGATCATGTCTCGAGGCCCACTGGTCCTAGACATGGAGTACTAAGAGTAGGATTGACCTAATCATGGCCTTGGAAGGCCCTTCCTTTTCTTCTTTCATCAGATTCATCTTGTCAGCGGCAACAACTTCCATCACCATCGGCTTGGTCTTGTATCAGAGAAGGCTCTTGCTCCATGAGGTAATTGGTCTAGTTATCATGGTATGTGTTACTTTTGATCATTATAACCTTTGGATATATGCATGTCACTCATTTTATCTATGACAACTGCTTGGATCTTACATTAACCCACTTGACCATAATTGGGGAGATGACATGGTGTCCTAGCAAGCCTGTACCCATGGTTTTGGTTTGCCACCAGGGGGATTTCTGAAGAGCCATCATCCGCTCCCATCATACAACCAATTTTTCATCTTATCTCCCACTCATTTATCCCATTCCCCTTGTCTAGGCATTGGATTGACCTGTTTGTAGGGTTTCACCTTATATTGTGGGAAGAAGGGGCTAAAGGCCCAGAAGGTAAAAGCAGCTGGTAAAATATAAAAGCCTATAAATTAAACCTCGAGATGCCTCACCCAGGGATCCCCGAGAAGGCAATAAAAAGCCTCTCAACAAGAAACAAGAGGGACCCAAAAAATGATAAACAAGACCTAGACAAGAGGATAGGGGGTCTCATCATGAGCCAACCTATTAGGTTCATGGGTACCTAATAGTATGACATTGCCACTATCTAGTTACCACGCCAAGGCAGTGACCTTTGGTTGCATGGCCAAGGGAAAGGGGGTATCATCACGAGCCAACCTTATCATCTCCATCAAAGTACTTGTGGGTAACACTGTCAGCTCTGGTCACCATGCCAAGGAAGTTTCTTCCACTTAGACCTTGAATAGAAAGCAAATAAAGAAAGAATAAAGGAAAGAATAGGCTTGGAAAAAATTGCATCCAGGACGGGTACAGATCGCCTTCTACAAAGGCACCCACAGATAACATTATGCATCCCTGGATTTCACTCTACCCATTTTTCTGGATATCCCCTAGCCACATCACCTCGTCTACATGGCTTGGATGAAACCTTCTTAGGAACTTCCCTTCTCTTGTGGATACTATCCCAATAGGATGTCTTGTCCTTTTCTTTGATCTTGTATTGTTGATTTTTGTAATATCTTTGAGTTTTTGAATGATATATCAGGGTTTTTATGCATATGTTTGATAATATTAATCATGAAATGTGATTGAAATTGCTATGATCCATATGACTAAGTGAGCCCATGGAGGGTGTAGTTTTTGATGTGCAGGACCATGCCCGACGGATAGGTACCATTTGGATCGATACACATGGGGAGATGATTAATTCGGACCTGCATGGGGATGAAGAGCCCATCAGATGGTTGCTGAGACCCCGTCAGAGGGGTAGATATAGGACAATGTTTGACTGAGGTTTTGCACCAGAGAAGAAGAGGACGTTTCACCAGAGGCACTTTGGCAGAGCCTGGCCTAGGGAGAATGACCCCTTTTCAGTGGAACATTGGCCTTGGAAGGATCAGAGCATCCCCATCCTTACCATGACATCATCTAGCTTCATGGTCATTCTTGGAGGCAGACTGGGTAGTAGTGGCACGTGTGGCATGTTGGAGAAGCCCCTGGGGGGATAAATTTTTTCTCCTAGATGTCTCATCTTCGCTAAAAGGGGCTAGCGCCTCCCTTGAAGTGTATTTTACCTTTATTACAAATCAGTTAGGTTTTTCGTTTGATAATTTAATGTAAAAACAATATTCTGGTCTTGTCGGCCATTTTTTATGACCTAAAATTAATCAAGGTCATTGATACACTATATATTGAGGAGTTTTAGCCTCATTTTAACACAACTCATTGCTCACTCTCCTATTGAGGTCTGATTTTTGCACCCTATTAGGGTTATTGGCTGATTTGAGGAAGGCACACTTGTTTGGAGAGGAGATTTTTGGCAATTTATGGTGTTTTTCTTGAAGGAAGGTTTACAACTAGGGTTTGCATGCTATTTTCTTGATGATTTGTAAGTATTTTTCTACAAAACTTCTTGATTGAATGGTTGTAGTTTAATTTCTTGCATCTATTTATATATATATTTCTGAATCAAAACCCTACGGGACAAACACACAAGTAGTTCGTTGTCTCATGTCCCCTGATAGAAAAACCTTTTAGCCATTGAAGAAGAAGAAGAGAGCCTAGCCATTACTACACTCTTTCTATATTCTTCCCTTAAGGTAGTCATATCTTTAAACTTCAAGAGGAAGAGGATGTCCCATGCCTAGGTTATCTACACCTAGGATAATTTTTCTTTTAGGGTTTGATGAAAGAGCCTTTCCTTTGCAACACTCTCCCTCTTTAAACTCTCTTGTCTTGATTTTACTTATCTTTGAGCTAGCTGTTTGTCGGGAAGGAGGAGAGAGAACAAGGCCTTGTTTAAGCAACACCAGAGTGAGCCTCTCTCCCCTAGGGTTCTGTCTTTAAGGCCCTACTGTTGCAATACCTTGAAATCTTTCCCTCTTGTCCTTTGAATCTCATCCCCTTAAACTTATGCGTCCTTCACCTTTTTGACTCCATAACCCTTAGGCACTGATATTTAGCCTCCAATGTTGAAGTGAAAGTGATTGAAACAACTCTCAAAACCTCTTACAAATTGAAACCTTAACTAACTACTAACCCTAAAAGGCTAACGTCACCCTTGGTTATTTCATCTTGACGCAACAAATTTCATTTATTAAGAAATTGGATGGTGTTTAAAGAATTTATTGAATGAGGGATTGATTGGATACATTGATTTCTATAACATCTTGATATTTATTGGTGAAGTGACATTATTTCATTGCTATATTAACAAACATTGACTTCGTCAATATTTATTGTTGCAATTGCTTATATTGATATCAGATAATCTATTGAAGTACTAACCCATTGAATCATAGCTTGCATATATATATTGGTTTGATTTGTTCCGGGTAGGTGTTCTTCTTTGGGCCTACATTTCATTATTGGCTATTTAGCCGGACTATCTGTTTTGGTGGTGACATGTGAAGGGGGAACTTTACTTTGACTTTTAAACCTTTGTCTCTTCAAAACTCCAGGTTACCAAGGCCGTCTCCCCTGGGCCCAACCTCCCTAAAGAGAAAGAACCTCCCCATCATGGTGACATTGGGTGGGATAGGTTCATGTTACGCCAGTTTGGCCTTCTACTTCATAGCCACTTGACCTAGCTACAAACTGTGCGATAACAAACCTCTCTCTTTTCTTCTATTAGAGGAAACTTGTGGGTCAATATAGCTGCAGAAAATGGTACATTGTTGTACCTCTGGCTAGTAGCTTATGCTTTCCTAGCTAGATTTCCCATACCTGTATTCATGGGTGTGGTTGGTTTTTCAACTTCCAACCCCTTCTTGTTAACTAATTTGTCTTGAAATTAGGGCTAAGGGAAAATAATCTAAAAATTTCCAAATAATACTTCAGTAAGGTGGCTTGGGGTCCTTTAGCTTAATGGGACCTCCTCTAATTCCTCTAATGGCATCATGTCTTGTACATTCAATTCTTCACCCCCATAGTAATTTTTTGGCATTTCAATTAAACAATAATACATTTACATCATTTTTGTGTCATTGCATGGAAACCTTAAATCTTGATTAATTACATGTAATCATAGGTTTTAGAGAGGGGGGGTGTTACAATGTATTGGGGAGTTCCCATTATTATTGTAGGGAAATTTATTCCCCGTCAACATAATTGATGCTAGAAGGAGGGCCGATTTTTGCATGGCTAGTGAAATTTTACGACAAACACAGAACCAATTCTCTAAAAATATTACTGTCCAACAATGTTTTCCTCATATCCCTTCTGAACATGCATTACCTTTGAAGACACAAACCCCACATTTGAAAGTGTCACTGGTATCCCTGAAACTCATCCTGAAGCTTGGTATCATGTACCTAACGAAGAGTTTGTTGAAAATATTCACATTACCCGCACATATGTGAAATTGCTTGGTCAACTACCAACAACCTCAGAACTCTCGAGGAGGAGACATACCCACGTAAGACAACATGAGAATTGGATCAAAATTCTTGTCGACTCTGTAGAGGATCTGATTGAAACATCTCTATAGGAAGTACCTGACCCTTGATTCAAATTCCTCCCACTCTTCCCAGGTCCGATCATAACTTTGACGGTGAAAACCCATAACTTGATTTCAAAGATAACATGGGTGAAAATCGAAATAAAAGACCAATGATCTCACCATGGATGTCCCAAGGTGCTCTAAAATTAGTGGAACCTATGCATAATATACCCAAATGTCTGGAGATACCTCTCTCAAACTTCGACCTAGACAAATCTAGCTCACATGAAAATCATGTAAATATTTTTTTTCTAGCCACTCATCTTCTTGTTGTCCATTATGAAAATATGGTTTGTAGAATTTTCCCTTACACCTTCGAAAATTAAGCCTCCGCATGGTATTTTAACCTCCCACCTGGATCTATAACCTACTGGGATGACTTTGAAAAGGATTTCATTAGAAAATTTGGGGAAGAGAAAAATCTCACATCTTTATACAAAGAATTAGGGTCTCTGAAGATGAAAAAGAAAGAAAAAATGAAGGACTTTAATCAATGCTTTACCACAATCCTAAATACATTTTCTACTAAAACCATTATTTTGGAAACCTTGGCTATCGAATACTATACTTTAGCTTTGATTCCTTCTATAGGCATGTTTGTTAAATGAGATGGCAAGGTTACCTTGGCTCAGAATTTTGAAGAAGCTAAAGCTGCTAAAAAGGAATTTTGTTTTTTACGATAGTCACCCCTCATCTAAGGAAACTAAATCAGATGGAAAGAAGCCTTTATTATTGACAATTTTTTTTTGAGAAGGAACCCAAATATCTAAACAACATAGTTAAGTTGATTAAGAAGCTGTCGAATGAGGTTGTAGACCTTAAGATAAACACTAGGGAAGGGTCTTCAAGGCCTAGACCTTTTCTCCCATTCTTCAAAAGGAATGATAAGTCACCGAAGCCACCATAAGTCCCACAACTTACTCTAAATATGGATAACTCCGGCATAAATAATTTATCTTCGTACCATCAACAAAATCATTATGAAAAAACATGTCCTTAGTGGGTTAATTCTATGACCTTGGTCATCAACCAACTGCTAGATCAACAAGACATAAACGATGAACATCCCAAGGAAGCAGAAAATGAAGAAACCATAGAGGAAACCACTCAGGAGTCTGCCATGTTTTTATGGGATTGATGTATTAACTCAGATGATGAGCAGATTGAAGAATTTTTTGTGGAAGATACACAGTTCATAAAAGATGCCCCTCGAGACTACAAATTACACAGTAAAGGTGTTGTTCGCAACACTTCTCTACCCTCGAAAACCAATACTACTCTTAGAAAGATAAGTCTTCCCATCCCTATTTAGAAACCAAGTACTTCAACCCCAACTACAACCAATGTTAAACCCAACACTCCAAAATCTAGCAACAAATCCAACATGTCACAACCAAGCAATTCAACAAGTAAACCTGAAACTCCTGCTTTGGATTATAATGTTATTGATGATCTAAAGAAAACCAAAGCTAACATCTCTTTGTTTGATATAAACGCACTTCCTCAACAATGCGATCTTATTCTCGATACTTTCAATCCCAATGAGTCCCAAAAGAAGACCATTGTTGTAGCTAAAAACATTTCTAACATTGTTGAAGTAAGGGTGAACAACAAAGTTGAATTTGAATTTGCCATAAAGGCAACGAGTATTGGTGCACATTCGAAGTCCCAGGTCTCTCCCTTCCTACTTACATATGGAAATTTTAATTTCAACGTGCATAATTATTTAGCAGACTCTGGTGCCTCTTCTAACATCATGCCATACTCGGTTTGTCAACAAAAAATTAATGTTGTCCCACAAATGAGTACTACCAAAATCATAGAATTAGATATATTTGATGTTAAAGTGAGAGGTGAACTTAAAGAAGTTATGATTAGGCTATATTCTGATCCCATATTTCATCAGGTTATTGACATTGTTGTTCTTGACATTCCAGAAAGCTATGGTTTGTTGTTGAGAAGGGACTGATCTGCGAAACTTCAAGGTTATTTCTCTATATATTGGTCCCACTTGTGGCTCCCATACAAATGTAAGCCATCCAAGTGAAGAACGAGGCTCATATGAAGCATACGGTAACTGAAATGGAAGGTAAGAATGAGCCCATCAGCTTTTCTCATATTGTTTTGGGTAATTATTTTTTAGAGACCGACCATAGTTGCTATGAATCCCAACCAACTCCAATCCAAACAGACACATAGTATGAACTCCTTCAATGCATTCAAACTAATGATAATGCTTGTACTATATTAAAACAACTAGTTTATTGTGTGACTAACCCAACTGTACATACTAACATGTGGACTTTGTTCTTTGATGGTTCTAGGTCTCAAGAAGGAGTCGGGGTAGGATGTGTCCTTATCGATTCAGAACAACGCAAAACTCTCATATCCTACATCTTAGAATTTGAATGCACTAATGATATTGCTGAATATGAAGCCTTGATTGAAGGCCTGAATAAGTCCATCAATCTTAAGGTAAAATTTCTTCAAGTGTTTGGTGATTCAGAGATAATTGTCCGATAGGTAAGGAACACTATTCACTGTCTGTCTTCCCACTTAAAAGGTTACTAGCATGAGGTATGGAATTTACTCTATTCCTTTGAACCATTTAATATTACTTCTATACCTCATTGTCAAAATGTTGCTGCAGACATGTTGGCAAATGCAACATCTAGATTCATGCCTATTAATAATGTTTTTTCTATTGAAATAATTTTCAGACCTTCTATACTGGACAACGTCATGAATTGGAGGGTATTCAATAATGATACTCAGACCATAAATTTCCTTACCAACTCCAACATCTTCTAGGACTCAGTGATTGATGATGAAGTGCATGAAAAAGATATTCAGAAACACCAAGATGATGTGAGTAAAATAAAAGAAAATTGAATCTCGAAGAATGTATTTTCCCTCGAAAAGTTGTTTAATCTACAAACTAAGTTCAGAAAACCTATGAATCTGAAGACCAATATCTCTACTATGATGCACTTTCTGGTGAATCTAGGAACCCTTGAACAACCCAAGTATAGTAATATGGGCACCTGTTGTTTAGAGGTGGAAAATCATACATTCATGCAACTGTTTAAGAGATATCACGATGTATTTGCATGGACATATGAAGATTTGAAGACGTATGACACTAGTATTATCAAACACATGATTCCTATCAAAGAAGGTGTCAAAGCATTTTAACACAAGTTAAGGAAAATACATCTAACACTTGAACCACTCATTCAGAAGGAACTAAAGAAATTACTAGACGCCCAGATCATCTTCAAATTTCATCACTCAACCTGGTTGTCTAATATGGTACCTATCTGGAAGAAATCGTGGGATATTAGAATTTGCATAGATTTCTAAAATCTGAATCGAGACTCCGATAAGGACAACTATCTTGTTCCCCCAGTGGAATAAAACCTACAACTTGTCTCTGGTTCTGAGTTTTTTTCTCTTTTAGATGGGTTTTCTTGTTACAATCAGGTTCTCATAGGAAAACCAGGCCGATTAAAGACCACTTTCAGGACAAAGTGGGGAACATATGCATATCGAAGAATGCTCTTTGGTCTGATAAATGTTTGTGTTACCTTTCAGAGAGAAATGCACATAGCTTTCAAAGGTCTAATTAGTCATAGTGTGGTAATCTATCTTAATGACGTCACTGTTTATTCAAAACAAAGAGCTGATCACCCAAAACATTTGAAACAGATATTTGAAAGATGAAAAAAATTGATATTTTTTTAAACCCTAAGAAAACATCTTTGTTGTTTCAGAAGGAAAATTGGTGGGGCACATCGTTTCAATAGATGGGATTTCCATCGACCCAAAATGAACTAAATCTATTATGCAAATCTCACCGCCACACAACAAAATGTCTATGTAGTTTGTTTTTGGAAAAATCAATTTCATAAGAATATTTGTTCCATATTTTTGTTGAAATCGTCAAACCCCTTTAGCATATGACAAAGAAAGACGTTCAATTCAAGTGGGCATATGTTGAAAAGGAGGCCTTTGAGAATATCAAGTTCACCATAGTAGTTGCACCTTCTTTACAAAATCCAGACTTTACTAAGTACTTCTTGCTGTATACTTTTGCCTCTGACCATTCTCTTGCAACAATGCTCACTTAGAAAGATCAACAAGGGAATGAGGTCCCCATCACACTTATGAGCACTAGACTCCAAGATTTTGAACTAAATTATCCATCGGTAGACAAGAAATATTTTGATGTCCACAAAGCTATCAGATAGTTCAGGCCTTATGTACTGAAGATCCATAACAAGGTGATCATACCTCACCCGAAGGTTAGATCTCTCTTCATGCATAGGGAACTAGGTGAGAGACAAGACAATTGGATGACTTCTTTGCAAGAGTATGAACTTGAATTTAAACAAGAAACCTTCGTTAAAGGTCAAGGCCTGTGTAAGCTAGCAACTGGAGTCACAGATTTTGAAGACTAAGAGGAAGATGGATGGAAAGAGGAATCAACCCCCTATACACAACAAGTTCCTTATGTCCCATCAATTAAAAATTCGTGTTATAACGATCTCAAATACTACCTTCATCATGGCACCACTCCTAATCATCTTAATGCTAAACAAAACAAGGTACTAAAGCTGAAGTTTGCAAAGTATCAGTTGGTTCATGGTACCTTGTTTAAAAAACATTATGACAAAGTTCTACTCCGATGTCTTGAAAAATAATATGCTGACAAGGTCTACTCCGATGTCTTGAAAAACAATATGCTGACAAGGTCTACTCCGATGTCTTGAAAAACAATATGCTGACAAGGTCCTCAAAGATATGCATGATGGACTAGTTGAAGGTAATTTTTTGAGAGACACAACAACTCGCAAGATACTAAGAGCTAGGTACTATTGGTCGACAATATTCAAGGATGATCATGCCTACTCTCGGAGATGTGACACTTGCCAAAAGTCATCCAGGAGAGAGAGTAAGGAAATTGTTCCACTCCAATCTATACCCGTTGAAGAGCCTTTAGAATAATGGGGGCTCGACATAATCAATGATATCAATCCTCACTCATCCAAACACCACGGGTACATTCTAACTACCACTGATTATTTTACTCATTGGACTGAAGCACTACCACTAACCAAGGTGAATGATGAAGTGGTGATAAATTTTCTTGAATATCACATCATTACCAGGCTTGGAATGTCTAACTCTCTTGTATTTGATAACAAAACATATTTTTCATTTCTTAAACTGGCTGAGTTTGTTCTAAAAGAGGGGATCACTTTGAAATGTGTATCCAACTATTACCCTCAAGACAATGGCTTGGATGAATCTACAAATAAAAATGTGATCCGCATTCTTAAACGAATTGTAATCGACCATCAGAGAAACTGGCATAATGCACTACCAAATTCCCTCTGGGCTGACTGTGTCACTCCAAAATCTTCCTTAGGGAGCTCTCCTTACTTTCTTGTTTATGGGAAACAAGATATCCTTGCTTCAAATATCTACCTACCTTCCCTTCAACTTACACAACAATCATGTGGGAGAGAGTGCCTTGGAATCCAAAGACATATTGACACCTTGTTGAATCTAGAAGAGAACCACGCCAAAGCTAGAACCAAATTTGAAGCTCACCAATAGACTATTAAGCATTGGATTGATAAAAAGTCTGCTAGTGAGAAATAATTTTAGGTTGATGACCTGGTCCTCAAATGGGACATGCCACATGAAGATAAAGGTTAACATTCAAAGTTTCAACAATTGTGGTTGGGCCCTTTTGTGATCAAAGAAACGATTCACCTAGGAACCTACCGATTGCAAAATATCTAGGGGGATGAAGAACTCCTCCCCATCAACAGCCAAATCCTAAAGCGTTACATCAACTAGCCCTCGAGGCAGCTTCTCCTTGTACATAAATAAAGAGTTTGCGTTTGATTTTCTGCTCAGTTTTACTTCACCTTTTTTTCCCACTTCTTTCTTTGTTTAATGATTTTGCAATTTTGTTTTCTTTTGATTTCAATTAGTTTTTATTTTCTCTCTTGAAAATGATTACCCTGGACTCCTCAAAATTTTGATGCATTGAACCTGAATAATTGTTTAAGTGTGACACATTGGTGTCAAAAGCATGTAAATTTGTAGTTTGGCTTCTAGACATAACTTCATTATTATCTATGTATCACCGCTGAACATTTCTACAAGTCAGACTCAATAGTGGAACATAGCTCATTAGAAGACGAGCATTGTGCACTTAAAATGTAGCAAGAAAGAGAGCTAAGGGTTATGTTTAAGAACATATTTTGTATTTGTCTAGAATTAAAGGGAAACTGTTTTGGAAAGACATTTGTAGAACTCAAAACATGTTACTCATGGAGTTTTCTCATCTATAATCAAGTTGGAAAATATCACTTTCACAAGTGTCATCCCACATGCATTTAAAGGAAAATTGGAATCCCCCCATCCACCTTTCTCTAAATATAAAAGAATCAAATTATAAAAGATAAAGGCTTGGTGTTATCGGACTAATCGGTAGGTGCGGACACTAACTGATCTCCCTAGATCCACCTGGATCTAGAACAAAAGACGCCAGAACATGACGCTTTCCTTAAGTTTTAGATATTGAATTTACTAACTAAAGAGGAATGGGTGACATACCATTTAAATGTCGCTTCTTCTCGCTATCGCCATCGTAGCTCCGTTCCAATGCTCATACAATGATGAAACTGCAAAAAAACACAACCATCCAAAGTGACATCAATAGCATAAACTCAATATAAACCTATGTATGTGATCAAGGAATCATACAATAAAACACAACANGGAAAGAATCATATTACTGTATCATATTAAATGTGAAAGAGAGATTACAACCATGGCCTTGATGTCATAAGGTCCCTTCCAACTGTCCTTTGTTCCCCACACACTTTCACTCCAATAATTCTAAGAGCACAGATCTGATAGTATTCACAATCTATCTTGACAAAGGCAAAACTCAAAACCACTCTAACCAAGATAATAATTCCAATCCAAATCCAACTTATCCCAATCCAAGCTCCAAAGCTCAAAATCCAACTTAGCCCTTCTCCATGAGAGATCCTCTCCTTTTATAAGCTGAAGAGGATAAGGTGAGGAGGTTAGGATGATCCCACTAAATCATGAAAGCAAGTAAGATCCAAACCATTCAGATGCCACCTCACCATGGAAGTTTCTCCTTCTAGAAGATTCGAGAAAACACTCGTTTTTCCCACATGTAGGCATTCTTGCACCCTGCCTATAGAGCAACCTGCGAACCTCTCGCAACCCATCTATGGTGAAAACTGTGAGAATCAGGCATTCTCTCACCCTAGCTATAATGCAGCCTGTGAACTTCCTTTTTTATAGGGTTTTGACAAAGGAAAATGCAACTTCTTTTCTCAGGAAAAGTTCTTCTCCCTTCTCTCTTAAGGAACTTAGGCCACTGACCCCTCTGAAGGAAACATATAGGTTTACATCATTAACGGTCATAGGGATGACAAAAATAATGTGTAACACTTGGGGAAAGGCATTCAAGATCACGTGGGACATGCAAGTATCTCCATCTAGGCTATGGACATTCTTTGGTAGTGGAGCAAGGCTTGTAACCCCGGGGTGACTCCGTTGGGGCTATGGATGCTCCCTGACAATGAAGCAACAATAGAGACATGCACAATCAACTTGTATTCTCAACATTCCTGACGTATATTTTCTCTATTGTACTTCTCATGCCTTCCCGAAGCTAATTCCAGTTGATAAGGTTGTGTATAGTAATCAATTTGTTCTGGGCATGGTCTTGACCTTTCCCTTGCATCATACAAACATGTCTCATCAAAATCTGCATTTTAAAACACCATGGGACCTACTCTTTCTCTCTTGGGTCATGCCCTGCCTATGCTTCCATTCTCAAAGGTTTTATGTTTAGATATCTTTTTGCAAAGATTCATGCCTCTACCAAGTGTATCACCATTTGTTGTGCCAGACATCAACAACTTCCCTCGTTCTTGGATCATTGCTTGGAAAGCCATTTCTTTCCCAAGAAAATGGGATGCCTCCTTTTCTCTACAAGAGCCTCTTGACTTGAAAAGTTTCCTCAACTTTGATCTTTGATTATATCTCTCTCATCAGATCACTTTATTTTTTAGCTTGGTCTGGTTGAAATTTTATTTCAACACTTAGACAAATTCTTAAAGAATTGTTTTTCAATTATCGAAGTTGTTCCTTTCAACCCCTCTAGTACACACCCGAGGAGTTTCAATTAAGTCTTCCAACCCATCAGAGAGATTTATCTAAAGTCTGTCGATACACATGTTTTTAACTGGTAGAGTTAATATTAACTTCTCTGATTCAACCGAAGGAGTTCTTACGAACTCCACAGGTTGAACCAGAGAAGTTCCTCAAAACCTTTCTGATGCATTAATCTTCTAACTGACACACAAAATCCACCGATTGAGATAGATAATTTCCTTAAAACCTCTTTGATGCATTATCTTCTGACCAAAACACTTTTTGTAAACTCCTCCAAAACGAAAATAGTGAAACTAGAGCACTTCCCATTAACACCTTCAGTCCATACCAGAGGTCTTCCCACCATCTCCTCTAGTATGATCGAAGAACTTCCAACTAAATCCTTTGATGCTTTTTTACCAATGCACTTCTTCATCTACATATGTATTCACAAACCATCCAACCATCCCCTAATAACTAGTAATGGTAGTCGGGCTAGAATCTGGATGGGTCTCCTAAACCAAATGGTACATAGTTTAATCGGGACCATGTACTGGAGAGTACTCCTTGTTGTTGTAGGGAAATTTTCACCCCATCAACACATCATTAGAATTTGGCCACTAAAAATTTATTCAGTGTACTTGTTAGTGGAGGAAAAAAACATAAGACTCCTACTCCATGGCATTACACTAGAAAACTGCCAAAACCAAGATGTGAATATATGATAACTAAGACCATGAGGCCACCCCATGAAAAAAACACACAATATAGATGAAGATATTTGATTAGTAGAGAGAATGGGCATTGCCAACTCCAGAGACTAAGATTATTCATTTTCATCTGCGTTCTTATGCAACATTTCTATTTGTGATTCAGAAAAATAATATGACAGTTTCCACCTATTAAAATTAATGAAGCTACAAGAGCCATTCTCTAGGAGGATGGAAAAGACCCTAGCTGAGATCTAGGGCCCCCAATACATTCATGGGGTTATTGGTATGGGACCAAACAATTAGAGCCATAGAGAAATACCCTAGTGATGGCCCCCAGTATATTGCTAGGGTTCTTGGTCAAGGAGAAAGAAATTTGATGGTATAAGTCCCTAGATGTGTTCTAGGGCCCCTGGATGTGTTCCAGGGAATCCTTGTTGGGTGCTTGGATTGATCCTTGGTTGTGTACCTTGGTGGATAAGACCCTGGTTGTGATCTAGGGCCCCCAGATGCATTCTGGGGTATCCTAGTCTGGGACCAAGCAGTTTCTTGGTCAAGTACCAAGCCGAGATTACGTGTGATCTTCTTCTCTCCCAGGATGGTCCATGAGACCTAGGAGCAGTGAAGAAGAAGGACATGATCACATCATTGAATTTCCTCTTATGTTGGGATGATAAAATATTATAAGTTAAATCATGAGACTTATGTGTACATTCTTCCATTAAAGAAGAACCCCCTTGACTTTGTCTTATTACTTTTGCAACCCCTTGTTTGAGTTACATCCCCCTTATTTTTTATGTGGGTTTTTTGGTTTGGTTATTTGCTTCTTCCTAAAGAATGCTAGTTGCCCTAACTTTGGATCCCCTCTCCTTGAATTGTTGACTTTTCTAAATCAACATTTAATATTTTATTTTATAAAATATTAATTGTTTAATTGTTTAAATCTGTTAGGGTTTAATCTAACCCTAAAGTTAGGTCTTAATTTCTAACCCTAACCTACCTACCAAAACTATAAAAAGAAGATACCTCTCCTCTCACTAACTACACACTCATTCTTCTTCCTAGCGAAGTATTTGGTCCGAGGTTGCTGCGGCTCCTACAGTTCAATATGCTAAAGTGGCTGCGACCCCTCTCTACAAGTTTTCTTTGTGTGTTAAACCTTTGCGGCCTTACCCTCTCCAGCCCCCTTGCTGTCGCTGACCCTAAGGGTCTTTTCCAGTTAGTTACAAGACTTTTCTTTTGTTGTTTTAAGGTTTGTTTTGTTGTTTGATGGTGCAACCCTTGCTATTCTAAGTATTTTTGCTGGTGTTTCTTTGTTGTTGTTCTCATATCTTCTGGTGCAACTCTGTATATGCTACTTCTTGCAACCCTAGTGTTTGATAAGGATTCCATAAGACTATTAGTATTGTTTTCTATTATTGTAGCAGTATTTTTTGGACTGAAGTTAGTAAGACTGGTTGAGGCCTTCTTACAATCTCTAGGCTAGACGTTAGTGATCTGTTCTTAGCCCTTTTTCTTTATGTTAGCATAACATCTTAATTTCTCAGCCAGCTAGTTAGTTTTCCGGTACACTACCCTAAAAGGTTCTTCTTGGAAAATTGTGCAAAGGATCATGATAAGATATACCCTAAGGGTTTGATCCATGACCCTTATAGATTTTTCTGAGCATACAAAAAAGAGGATAACAACAAACACATCAGGTAAATCTTCTCTTTGTCTTTGCTAAGGTAATGCTCAGATTTATGTCATCTTTTATATCAAAATTTTTAATTTATTGCTGATCTAGAATTACAGTAGAAAATGCATGGAATATATATATATGTTTCTGGTTAGTTTACTTTTTGCCTTTAAATTCTAACATGGTTTCAGAGCTTAGGGCATAACAAGAGCTCAATTGTGGCAGAATTTTGAGCCTGCGTAGATCCACACTTAAGGGTTTGTTTTGCAGATCAACAATAAGGTTGCTTTATATCAGATCTTGTTTTTAGTATGGCTTCATCTTCAGTCAAAACAAAAGATGGGCTTGAAGGGGCTTTAAACTTCAATGCCTGGAAGGCTAGGGTTTTTAATATCCTAGAAGAATGTGACTTGGATGAGCTGGTTACTAGGGTGATGCAAGAACCTACTTCAAATGCAGGAAGAGAAACCTATAAGAAGAGGTGGTCCAAAGCTAAGAGGGTCGTTTTTGACTCACTTAAAGACAATATGATGCCTCTCATTTCTCATCTAAGGACAACTGATAAATTCTTTGATGCCCTAGAAAATATATATGAAAAGAAGGCCCCAAATCAGAAGAGGACTTTGAGGAAACAACTATGTACATTAAAGATGGGAAAGGATGAAACCATCTCTGAATTCTTTTCCAAAATTTCCCAAATAAGATATCAGCTTGCAACAATTGGATTTGCAGTAGATGATTATGACCTTGTACAAACAACAGTAGATGGTCTTCCTGAATCATGGGAGACATTTATCTCATCATTCAATGGAAGAGAAGCTCAACCCAACTTCGAGAGATTATGACATGATTTCTTGGAAGAAGAGGACATAATTAAAAGTAGAAATGAACCCTCAATGGTAAAAGACCATGCTCTAAGATAAGAAACCTCAATGTAAGCACTCTCATTCTCACTCTCATTTATCTAAATTAAGATGCTTTAACTATAACAAGCTAGGTCATTATGAAAAAGACTGCAAGAATCCTCCTTCATAACAGAAATGGAAAGACGGGTTCCATGCTTCAGTTGCAACTAAGGAAGAAGAACCTCAAAGAAAGAGAACCAGAGCTGCTACTAAAGAGCAAGAACAACACAAAGAAAGTTATCTTGTTTCAACTCTCTCCGGTGTTGTCACCAAATCAGAAGAAATTTGGTTAATGGATAGTGGGGCCTACAAACACATGACAGGCTTCAAACATAACCTTGTGAACTATCGAGATAAGAAGTTCAATGTGAAGGTAGAATTGGGTGACGATGGCACTTATTCCATCAAAGGAATTGGATCAACATATTTTCAACTTCAGTCAGGTAATGTATTCCATATTGAAGAAATTCTTTATGTTCATGGATTAAAGAAAAATCTTATCTCAGTTGCATTTCTAGAAAATAAAGGGTACTCAGTAGAATTCTCCAAAGGAAAGGCTCTTATGTGGCCCTCAAATGAAAGGATGAGATCAACCATGACAATCAAAGCTCAAGAAGGTGGAATTTACAAAGTCACTGGTCAAGTTATTCAAGCATTAGCTCATGAGATGATCAACCCCTACGAACTATGGCACCTAAGGTTTGGACATATCAACTATAATGCTCTCGCAGGTTTGCAAAAGATGGTAAAATGTATGCCGGTTTTTTTCTTTTGAGCATGATAGTATTTGTAGTGGTTGTGCTCTTGGTAAAAATACAAAGAAATCTTACCCTCATAGCAATAGAAAAACTAATGGTATCTTAGATCTTATTCATTATGATCTTTATGGACCTATGACTACTCTGTCCATGAATGGTTGTATTTATTATATCATTTTTATTGATGATTTTTCTCATAAAACATGGATTTATTTTTTGAAAACTAAAGATGAATCTTTCAGTAAATTTCAGGATTTTAAGAATATTTTTTAGAGTCAGACAGGTAGACATATCCATGTTTTCAGAATAGACAATGGAAAAGAGTTTGACTCCCACAAGTATGATGTTCTCTGTCAGGATTCTAGTATTAAGAGGGACCTAACCATGCCTTATAATCCCCAACAGAATGGAGTTACATAAAGAAAGAGCAGGATGATTTCTGAAGCAGCCAGAGCTATGATGTATGATTAGAACCTTCCATTGTCTCTGTGGGCCGAAGATGCAAGTACTACAGTCTATGTTCAAAACATGTGTCCTCATAAAGCCTTGGAAGAGAAAACTATGGAAGAAGTATTCATGGGTAAGAAACCTTTAGTTGATCATTTGAGAATTTTTGGTAGTTTTGTCTACATTCATATACCAAAAGAAAAGAGGACTAAGCTAGAGCCCTCTGGAAAGAAAGACACTTTTGTGGGGTACAATGAGACCTCAAAGGAATATGAAATATATGTACTAGGGAAAAAGTAAATAGAGTTCAATAGAGATGCAACCTTCTATGAGGAAGTCACCTTTCGTTGTTCCAGAGAACTTGCATGTGATACAGAGGAGCAGGAAGCTCCATCTTTAGAACCTTCATATTCAAAACTTTCGGATGAGTAGAGGGAGGAGGCCAGAGATCCTTCAATGTATCCCATAAGGGATTCTATTGAGTTTCCCCTAAAGAAACCTCCTGCCAAAAGGAAGCCATCATGGTGTCATGAAATTTTAAAAGAAGCAGAAAAGAATGCAACACTTTTGATGAGTCTGCCAAACATAAAGTGTGGAAGGATTCCATGATAGAAGAGTATGAGCCAATATTGAAGAGTGATGTATGGGAATTGTTCCCAAGATATCAAGGCAAATCAATAGTAACCTCTAAATGGATTTACAAAATAAAGAATGCAACAAATGCCAATGTTGAAAAATTCAAAGCTAGATTTGTGGCTCGTGGATTCTCTCAGAAAGAAGGAATTGATTATGATGAGATATTTGCTCCTATTTCCAGGTATACCTCTATCATAATCATCATCTCTCTTGCTTCAGTTTTTAATTCGAAACTTCACCAAATGGATGTTAAGACTGCCTTTCTTAATGGTGAAGTTGAGAAAGAGGTTTATATTGAGCAACATGAGGGTTTTTTGATCCATGGGAAAGAATCCCATGTATGCAAACTCAAGAAAGGCTTGTATGGATTGAAACAAGCTTTGAGAGCTTGGTATGGAAGAATTGACAGTTTTCTTCACAATCTTGGGTTCTCCAAGAGTATAGCAGACCCTAATATTTATATAAAGATTGTGAAGAATCATCCTGTTATCTTGGTTTTATATGTGGATGATTTGTTCCTTACTGGAGAGGAAAATATAATAGCTCAGACTAAGAGGGATCTTTCAATAGAGTTTGAGGTGTGGCAAAAACCTGGTGAGATTTTTCTCTCACAAAGTAAGTATGCAGTTGATGTGATTCATAGATTTGGGATGCTGGACTGTAAGTCCATGACCACACCTATGATTTATAACCTAGAGAAGTTACATGATCAAGCTACAAGTTCAAATCCAGAAGACCCTACAATATATCATTAGATTATTGGGTCCTTGATGTATTTATTACACACCATACCAAACATTGGTTATGTAGTGAATTCCCTCAACCGATTCATGTGTGAGCCGAAACACATTCATGTGGTTGTTTCTAAGAATATTCTCATAGATGTATGAGGGAATATAGCCTATGGGATCATATACACTTCCAGTGGAGGTGTAATTCTTCATGGCTATATAGATTCAGATTGGATGGGAAATACAATGGACTGGAAGAACACTTCTGAATATTATTTCAATTTGGGTTTAGTTATAATCTCTTTGTCCAGTAGGAAGCAATGCTCCATAGCCCAAAGCACTACAGAGACAGAATGCATTGTTGCAAGTGTTGCTAGTAGAAAAGTAGTGTGGCTCATAAATATACTCTTAGATTTGTTCAGTGCTGAGCTGGAACCCACAGTAATTCACTGTGATAACTAGAGCTATATAAATATCTCAGAGAATCATGTGTTTCATGACAGATTGAAACACATTGAGATGAGATATCACTATGTTCGGGACATGGTGTAGAAGAACATTCTCACTATTCAGTATGTTTCGACGGTGGAACAAAAGGAAAATATTTTGACCAAGCCCCTGTCGTTGACAAAGTTTGTGTACTTTCGAGACAGGCTTGGTGTTGCTAAGAATGCCTCTCTTATTGAGAGGGAGTGTTAAAATTAATGCAGCTACAAGAGCCATTCTCCGAGAGGATGGTAAGGACCCTAGCTAAGATCTAGGGCCCCCAGTACACTCCTAGGGTTCTTTGTCTGGGACCAAGTAGTTAGAGTCATAGAAAAATACCCTAGTGAGGGACCCCAATGTATTGTTGGGGTTCTTGGTCAAGGACCAAGCAGTTTGATGGTATAAGTCCCTAGATGTGTTCTAGGGCCCCTGGATGTGTTCCGAGGAATCCTTTCTTGGTGCTTGTATTGATCCTTGGTTGTGTACCTTGGCGGATAAGACCCTAGTTGTGATCTAGGGACCCCAGATGCATTCTGGGGTATCCTGGTCTAGGACGAAGAAGTTTCTTGGTCAAGTACCAAGCCGAGATGATGTGTGATCTTCTTCTCTCTCAAGATGGTCCATGAGACCTAGGAGCAGTGAAGAAGAAGGACATGATCACATCATTGGCCTTCCTCTTATGCTAGGATGATAAAATCTTATAAGTTATATCATGAGACTCATGTGGACATTTTTCCATTAAAGAAGAACCCCCTTGACTTTGTCTTATTACTTTTTCAACCCCTTGTTTGAGTTATGTCCCCCTTATTTTTTGTGTGGGTTTTTTGGTTTGGTTATTTTCTTCTTCCTAAAGAATTCTAGCCGCCTTGACTTTGGATCCCCTCTCCTTGACTTGTTGACTTTCCTAAATCAATATTTAATATTTTATGTTATAAAATATTGATTGTTTAATTGTTTAAATTTGTTAGGGTTTAATCTAACCGTAAAGTTACGGCTTAATTTCTGACCCTAACCTACCTACCAAAACTATAAAAAGGAGAGACCTCTCCTATCACTAACTACACACTCATTCTTCTTCCTAGCCAAGTCTTTGGTCTGAGGTTTTCACAGTTCCTACAATTCAGTCTGCTAAAGTGGCTACCACCCCTCTCTACAAGTTTTATTTTTGTGTTAAGGCTTTGTGGGCTTACCCTCTCCAGCCCCCTTGTTGCCTCTAACCCTAAGGGTCTTTTCTAGTTAGCTACAAGACTTTTCTTTTGTTGTTTGAAGGTCTGTTCTGCTATTTGATGGTGTCGACCTTTGTGGTTCTGCTATTTGATGATGCCGCCCTTGCTGTCCCACTACTTGATGGTGCCACCCTTGTTTTTCTAATTATTTTTCTGGTGTTTCTTTGTTGTTGTTCTCATCTCTACTGGTGCAACCCTGCATATGCTACTTCTTGCAACCCTAGTGTTTGATAAGGCTTCCCTAAGACTGTTAGTATTGTTGTCTATTGTTGTAGCAATATTTTCTGGACTGAAGTTAGTAAGACTAGTTGAGGCCTTCTTACAGTCTCTAGGCTGGACATTAGTGATCTGTTCTTAGCCCTTTTTCTTGATGTTAGCATGGCATCTTAATTTCTCAGCCAGCTAGCTAGTCCGTTTTTTGGTACACTACCCTAAAAGGTTCTTCTTGGCAAATTGTGCAAAGGATCATGATGAGATCTACCCTGAGGGTTTGATCCATGACCCTTATAACTTTTTCTGAGCATACAGAAAATAGGATAACAACAAGCACATCAGGTAAATTTGCTCTTTGTCTTTGCTAAGGTGATACTCAAATTTATGGTATCTTTTATATCAGAAAAAATTAATGTATTGTTGATCTAGAATTACAGTAGCAAGTGCATGGAAAATATTTTAAAAATATATATTATTTCTGTTTCTGGTTAGTTTACTTTTTGCATTTAAATTCTAACACCACCATTCTAGGAATTTGGGGCGACTGTTTTATCCAAATTGGGAAAATATCAATTCGAAATACATTGAACAAGTCCAACAAAACCCATCGATGACCACAGGTTATGAAAACTTAAAACTTGGGTCATATGGAGAAATGGATAAGATTTGTCGCATACATACCATGAGGGACTGCACCAGAGGAACCATCTCAACTAAGTCCCTGTACAACTTTTTATCTACATGTACATTTACTTGTGAGAACATAGTTGGTGAAGAAGGTCCAGAGTCCAATCAAGCAGCAAGATAACCCAAGTCATGCATACCACCATATCCTCTAATATCCTTCCATCTCTCCCTGAAGAAGTGTTGACCCATTAACTTGAATTGTTTCTCATCATGATTATTAACACCCAACTGCAAATTCTGAGAACTTTATGACTCAACAATATAGCTCTACTCAACTAAAAATTAACATTTTTGGATTTCATTGATAGATTCATTGTCTTGTCCTAAAAAACCTATGGACCCATTTCATCTTTGGCCCAAATGTGTAAATCCAAATGCTCAAAAACACTAAACTCATCATACTAAGTCTAGATCTCTTGTGCTCCTCTATTCTTTTTGTTAAATGATGGGAAATCAATTCAAGATCTGTGAAAATTTATCTTGAGAAACCACTAAAATGTATGTGGGTACTCTTCATTTACTAAGTAGAGAAAAACCACAATCTTTCTCTCAGTATTCAGATCTCAATTCTCTTGTCAAATTAAAACCCTTTATATGTTGGGAAGTTTAAAATGGACAATATCTGGTTAGGGTTGATTGTAGTAATTAATGTATAGAATTTATCATGGATTATGGTATGTTGGACACTCTAAAATGGACCATTTGAATGCAATAATTAGCTTGATTAAGTTATCATAGACTACGGTTCTTTCAACTCTCTGTCAATCTGTTTGGTTTGAAGAAAGTGAAGGGCAATATTACAAGGAAAATCTCCTTCAGTAACACATGAAACGTTGAGTCTGTTAGCATGCTTTTGAGGACATACAAATAATTATTAGTTCTCTCATAAGACTTGTTTGTTAATTCAATGTTGTGTCGTCTTCAGTACAATCCAAATGTCTCGCAAAATCCATGGTTTCTCTCTTTATTATTTATGTTTGCTATAGATAAAATGTTTATTGTATATGTCATAGTGGATGGTGTTATCTATTTCAATATGGAGAAAGTTAAAGAGAGGTTTCAATTGTGTCTTGGATGAATTGTTTAATGATGTTGGCTTATTTAAGAAAATATTGTTTTTTTACATCCTTCAACACAAATTTCTATATAAAAAAGTGACTCCCTAAAACCAGTCATTCACAACTAGATGAAGTTTCATATGTAGGATATGTAAAGTGATGCCAACTCCAGAAAGCCCATATTCTTGAATATAATGCAAAAGGCCATGGGGGCTATGACAATCCAGATGTCTTTCAATTCTTCAAAATGAAGATTCTTTAAAATGATATAGACACGAAACCCACCCTGTAGCATAGAAGAATCATAAATAAATAAAAGGGCAACATCAAACTCTTCTTTTAATATCTGAATATCATTTGAAGAAGCAAACCCAATTATAAAATCTTCAGGAAAATGACTACTGCAATTTGTAAGGATGTCAAAATATGATGAGCCCCTTGGGCAGGCTCTTGTCGAAACATACAAAAGATAAGTGGAAGAATCCAATTTCAGTAAGTCCTGACACCGTAAATGTTGAAAGATAGCAACATTTAGTGGAAATCATGACTATGGAGTGAACATTATACAATACAATGATAATTTATCCTCTCAAGTAGGAGAATACTTTTAAATTGTGCTATGGTTTCAATTTTTTTCATTGTATATTTATGTTATTTTTCTTTGTCATGGTTATGACATGAGATTCAGTCATAGCAGAATATACAAAGTTACAAATGCAAATGCGTGCAAACCTTATTGAACGTGCAGAGTGATTAAAGTGGAAAATGATTTTCAAAAAGTGCCACATATTGACATAGAAGCATTAAGAATTTAGATGCAATGTGCATTGCATTAAAAATCAACATAATATATCCCTCACTTCCATGCAAAGACAAATTTAGGAATTTATTGTGAGGACAACTACAAAGCTAGTGCTAAATGGAATATGTGAAAGCTTTGATACTAAACATGCATGAGATATTTTCTTAGGCTGCTCCCATCAATTTGGGAGATGCTTAAGAATAACAAAGAATGACTTTCATGAGATGAATCCATGCAACCTTTTCAAGAGTTCTTTCATTAATGGATGAGAAATTGAAACACATTAAGACATATCTAGTTCTGCAATGTCATTAAAATATGGATTTACAAAAACATCTAGTTTTCATGTTGAAATGTATTGCTCAAGTATTATATTAACATCAAATTGCTTCAACTGCTAAAATAATATAAATAATTACAGTTGGAAGAATACAAATCTTTCGAAACTAAAATGCAGAACTTTGATCATTTGATGCCATTGCAATATTCGTATTGTATTTCATTTACTATTATCAAGCATAGTGTTGGGCTCTATAGATGTCCTAAAAACAACCTCTATGCATCAACCAAAGGTAGGCACTGGCACAAGTGTTTTACTTGTCGCCTACATAGGTTCTTACCTTCCGTTTTCAATACCCAGCCTCCAGAGATGCAACACCTGTAAAGGAACAACAATTGTCTTATTCAAAGGAACAACAATCATAAAGGGAACGATAGTTGTTCTATTCAAAGGAACAACAATCATAAAGGGAACGATAGTTGTTCTATTCAAAGGAACAACACAATCTGCAAAAGGAACAACAATCAGAACACAAGGAACAACAGTCGTTACATTGGGCCGAACTAATGTTGAATTAATTGCATTGTAGTATTTACCCAACTTATCTAATTTGTCAACTCGGGGGTCGTAAACTGATGAATCACACACAAAGTATACGCAATATTGAAGCAAGACTAATCTAATCTAATGTTTAAGCTACAACTGAAATTGAATCATTAATCTAACACACGATTGAAATAGAATCATTGATTCAGTTGCATAAATGAAATTACTCTAAGAATGACAGATTGTGTAAAGGAAATTAATCTAGAAATGGAGAACTACATGAAGGAAAAGAAAGTACAACATGTGAAGAGTTAAATAACACAACAACATATATGAGCTCACACCAATGAAGCAATCTTCTATTAGAATAACCAAATCAATCTTCATAACAAAATAATAAAAGCATGAAAACCAAAACCATGAATCAAAGCTAAGAATCCCTTTCTCTTTCAGATCCTAATGACTACCATTAATGACTACTCTAATTCTAATTACATCTTAATTGAATAATCTAATTCCTCTTCTACTTGAATAATCTAATTGAATCCTCATGAAGAGAGAGCACTCTCTTTTATACATGAGAGCCTTGAATATAAGACAACCATCTGATTATTACAAATCCACTATTCTCTCAACCTATTTTCCATTATTACAAAATATAATCCCTTCAAATCCTCACACATATCTCTCATATATCTTAGATAAGATATTCCAACAAAATCTCCATGATCTTCTCCTTGGAATGGGCTTGAATTATCTCCTCAAATATTGAAATGGCGGAGGAAGTATTCGAGAAGTCCTTTGAATTAATCCTTCACATATTCCTACACATTACAAAGCTCACACATATTTGAGATATATATGAAAACATGTTG
>ML776850.1:1745489-1771176 GCA_009831015.1 Picea engelmannii | reverse complement strand
CTCACACATATTTGAGATATATATGAAAACATGTTGATTTTCTAACATTTAATCACAAATTCCTTTTAAATACTAAAATGAATAAAGTGGAGAACAATAAGGTGAAACCAAGTATATTTATGGAAATGATGTCATGAAAGGTTAATGGGCCGATGAAATGTGAAGAACGATGAAGGGAAAGGTGGATGAGAATAGGAAATTTCTGAGCCCCAACACATAGAAAATATTCTTTATCTCAATCTCCTTGATGCAGTGATATTTTCCACCAATTCCTCTAAGACTCTCCAACATAGTTGACACATCTCTCATGGTTGGACATTCTTTAGGTGAATCTTCTGAGCATAGAAAAATGACACGTAGGAAATAGAGTAGGCATTTATATGTATCATTTTCTTCAATTTCATCTCAATCCATCCCACTCAAGAGATGACTGTCAATTACCTCCTTCACTCTATTTGGAAATGCTAAATTCAACCACTTATGCAAGTTCAAGTCTCTTGTAAACTGTAAGTTTTAAACCTGTGAAGTAAAGCAATTCATACATTTTCTTAAGCAAAACAAAAATTAATCAATGGCTCATACACATAGTACACAGAGATTTACGCTGGAAACCCTTAACTGGCAGAAAACCAGTCTTCCTTGGTGCCACACCTTTCAACTCTTCATTGTATTAATTTCACCATTCACCATACAATATATAAAATGTTTTAGGTATTCTGTAACTACCAAAACCCTAATCCCTTAATCCGAGATTAATTTAGAAAACCACCAAAAATAGAAAAAATAGCAAAAACAACAAAAACCGCCCAATTTTTTTTTTCCAGGCCACTGCCCCAACCAGTACGCGTAACCAAGGGGGGCATACCTAGCCCCCCCTATGAAAGAACCTGACACACATGTGAATATGGAATGGAACCTTCTAAGAAATTGTTATATTGATTCAAGGATTCAAGTGTAGTGCAACTTCCAAGTGTTGGTGGAATGGCAATGGTTAATAGATTGGCATAAATGTCTATAGCTAAATCATTTTCAATTTTCTTTATCTCTAGAGGTAAGGGGCCATCCAACAAATTCCATGACAAATTTAAATAAAAAGAAAAGGAAGAGCGGTGATTTTTGCTGGTATGCTTCCATGGAGTTTATTGTGAGACAAGTCAAGCAATCCCAAATTATTGCAGTCTCCTAAGATGGTAGGTATTTTATTTTATTAGTAGTTGTGATGAAGATAACGTTTCCATAGTTGTTTAAGATGGTGTAAGGAATTGGGAATTTTTCTAGAGAGCATGTTTCTACTAATATCTAGGACACCGAAATGTTTTAATTTTTTTAAATCATTGGGGATGTTTCCTTCTAATCTATTGTTTCCTAAATCCAATCTTTCTGTTTTTTCAAGGCTATCTAGTGGTGGTATACTACCATTTAACATATTTCCACTTAAATTTAGAAATATATGGCTGCTATGATTGTCTATATGTGGAGGGATGTTTCCTTCTATTAAATTGCTTGATAATAACAATTGAGACAAATTGGCAGAAAGTAATCTTATTGTAATGGGAAAAGCATCACTTAGTTTATTCTAGCTCAAGTCTAGCACTTCTAGGTGAGACAAATTCATAGGAGCTACAAGAAAGGACATGGTTGTAGTGTTTCCACTGTAAAGTTGATTAGACTCTAAGTATATCTGTTCAAGGAGTGACAAGTTACCCAGCTCTACTGGCACACTCCCACTCAACATGTTGATGCTTAGATCCACTATCATGATCTTGGAGCAATTTCCAATGGAATTTGGTATATTTCCACTTAATGGGTTTTCCCATAAATAAAGACCATTCACAATTGGTGTTGAAATTTCTAGTAATGAAATGCACAAATGCTTCAATATATGAGATTACTCTGTATCTATAGAAGATAGAAAATGTTCTATGTATTAGAGAAAATTCATCCAATAACTATCATGGATCCGAACTAGAAAAAATTCTATGTAATGGTCCACACATGTTCTGTCCTAGTTGATAATGTCAATATGGCTAAATGGTCAAAATTCTAATACTATTTATATTTTCCATTAGATTATCAATTGTGTGTACTCTGATTATGTATCAAACATTAGATAGAAACAAATCTAAATAAAAATCATGTTGATGCAATTTTTTTTCTTTCTAGTCAGTGGGTTAGGACATCTTCCTATAAAAAAAGCTCAGAATCTGAAACAATATAATGTTGATAACATGACATGGAAATGAAATCTAAGCCAAACAACATCCTAATCAAAATCTAAAACATAATTAAGTATAATGTTGATAACATGATATGGAAATGAAATCTAAGACAAACAACATCCTAATCAAAATCTAAAACATAATTAATTATAATGTTGATAACATGATATCAAAATTAAATCTAAGACAAACAACATCCTAATCAAATTCTAAAACATAATTATGTTGTTAAACATTAGTTCTTATGAGTAATAATGTTATGCACTAAAACTGATAATATCCAAGCTAAAATGTTTCTGGTTGTTTGCATAACCTTGGATTGTTCTTTGTGACTTTCACACCCAGAGGAACATCACTGCATGTAGACCTCCCAAGCAATAGTGGGCACTTGACTACCTAATAAGCATGGAATTAATTCTGATCCTTGAGCTTCACCGGCTTAAAGTAAAAAAAAAATAGTCCCTCAAAGACACTTGGATGGATAGAAGAAGAGAAAAAAGAAAAAATAGAGAACAAGGAACTACATTATGTCACTTTACTTCATCTCTTTCAATTTTCCAACTGTAGTAACAAATTTACAATGAAAAGGAAGATGATAAATTCAATTAACATTTGGAAAAAGTTATGATATACAATGTCAGTAAATGATATATGTTGTCGTCCTTATACACACCTACAAATGTGGAAAAGTCTCAATCCACTTGGTGTGTCCTTGGAGGCACAATGCCTAAGTCCAAACTCACTTATCACCTCGATTTGGACTTCTTTTGGATAGGCTTACTCCTAGGGAAGCCAAGGGGGGTAGACCCTATTTACTATGTGAATTATTAAGTGAAGTGTAGGAGTTAATTTTAGTTTTGTTAAGTTAGGGGTAAATCTAACCTATATGGAAAGCAACAATGCAATGCACAATTTAAATGGCAGCCAAATCCTATCCCTAAGGTCAACTAAGATTAGTGCCTAAATTTTGGGCAAGGGGTCAACTAAATCTATTCAAAAGATTACAAGAATCAAATGATCTACTTACAAAAGAATAGATTTACACAAAGTTACAAGATGAATTAAAGAAATGACCAATATACAAAGTAAATGTAAGTTACAGTATAAACAATAGCAAAGATAAGTTAGAAAGATGTACAACAAGAGAGCATTAAATCCAATGAACTCAACAACTAACTAACCAATAAAGCATGCAACTTGAGAATGCTGGAAAAAGGGAAAGTGCACAACTTCTAGAGATGAGAGATTCAACAAGAGGAAGTGCACAACTTCTAAAGAAATGGGGGAAACCACTCACCAAGTGCCCCAAAGAGATGGTGCGCAACTTGATGGCAGCCTGACCTTGAACAAATGAACCACTTTAACCACAATGAACTTAAATGTAAATGCTCAACTTGGAATGATAGTGAATTAAAAACATGAGCATAATAAAATACCTTGAATGACAAGGTTTGCACAACTTGAAATGAAATGCTTGTAATGAAAAGTAGAGATGAATCAAACCATAAGCATGTAAAAGGCACCTTGAGCAACAAGGTTTACACAACTTAAAAGATGTTGAAAATGAAGAGCAAGTGTTGTGAAATGTATTAGATTAATTTTAGATAAGTTTTAAAAGTCTCTCTTTGATTAGGGGGCCTAAACTAATGTGAAACCAACCTAAGCTATGTGACTACCCATAGACTCCTACTTCTTTGGCCAAAATTATTGTTGGGTGCTCAAGAAGTAGGGAAAACAAGACCCTACCCTAGCTCCACAGATCAACCTGGAAAACTTGGGCGCTCAAGCAAGGGGGAAAACTAGTTCCGTGAAGTCATCCCTGACTTAGCACCCCTTGTAGCCTCCACAAACCCCCTTTTTGGTGGTGAAAGTTGTATCAGTCCAAAGTGCCTAATTAAACTAGATTAATTGATCCACCTATTCTAGATATAAAAAATGAATAGCTTGAGATGAAACTGCAAAGTGTAAGATTTATGCTTAAGATACAAGATATTGAGTTAATTAAATGATTTCACAACTTAAGCAAAAGATAGCAATATTAAATGACTTTGCAAGATAAACCACTTAAAGAATGAGAAACTAGAGATTAAACAATTATATACAAGATAAATAATTGCTAGCTAAACTATAGACAAGCATTACGATAGAGCATGGGTGGCAAAGACAAGCCTCTTTGCTAGGTGTACATAAAATAATTAAAGAATGGAATAAAATAACTTGGAAAGGAAATGACAATCCTATACACTCAAAATTGTCTTAAGTACAAGTGGGGCAAACAATACTTTAAATAAAAATGAGAAACCTCAACTACGGCACAAGGAGGAGGACTAGCCTACCGATTTTGTGCCAAATTGGGTGAAAGAATTAAACAAATGCTTGACAAGAAAAGTAAAGCTCCTAGCCTCTCAACCTCGTCTTAAGGACAAGTGGGGCAACAAAAATGAAAGCTTAAAATAGAAAATAACTTCTAAATCCTAGCCTTATGATTTAACATGGGTGGCAAAGCCAAGTCTCTTTACTATTTGTAGGCAAAAATAATAAAAAATGCAGAAATTTTAGAAATCTTGAGAAATGCAAGCCTAAGAGACTCTCTTTGGGCTTGCTTACAATGTAATAATGTATAATAAGAAGAGGGTATTCAATACCCTTACTTGGGAGGTTTTTTCTTGATTATTTTTGGCCCCAAATGGGCAACACCTCCCCTTGACTGGTTCGGATCTGTAGAAAAACAAGAAGTAAAACTTGCTGGAAATGTTGCAAAACAACCAAAAAACTTGGAAACTTTTCTGTTACTAGTAACCAGAAATTTTTAGCAATAAAAACAACATATAATAGATTAAATGTGACCTATTCTATGGAATAAATATACCCAAAACTGTTGGAGAAATATTTATGAAAATAACAAAAATCTTAAGAGGGTTTTAAGTAGGTGAAGGGATAAATTTCCAGATCTGAAATTTATCCTTTTCTAACCCTTAGTGACCTGCAAACAAATGAGATAAAGTTACAAGACAAAGAAGGAGGTGAGTAGATTCAAAAGTGTTAACAAAATACTTTGCTAAACAAAAGAAAACTATTTCACTAAGATCTATAGCAATACTACCATAGATCTATCCAAGCAAAAGACTTTGCTTGGATCTCCTACTCTAGATCTACAAGATATAACTAAAAAAAAACCAATAATGTAAGTCACCTCCAATGTAGATCCAATCCAAGCACCAAGAATACTCCCAATAACAACAATTTCCTCCAAAGATTCCTTTTATTAGAAACAAGCTTGAGCAAATACTTGCTACAAGCTTGAGAAATGAAAGAGAGCAAGATGGGAGAGAGAGAAGAGTGGGAGAGATTTGGGTATAGTAACTGGACACTGAGAGTAGATGTCAAATGAGGGAGGGGTAGGCATTATTTTATACCTGGGAGGCAAGATTGACCCCTCTTGGATGAGCTCCAAGTGTCACTCACCCAAAAGAAGCCAAGATCTTAAGGAGGGCGCACTTTTAGGGTTTTGGTAGGTTAGGGTTTGTGAGGGTTGAGGGTGTGAGAGGGGAGACACCTTTTTGACAAGTCAAACATCATTTTGAGTCACTATGGGGGCTCACTTTAGGATCTTAGTTGTTTCTCTTATTTATTTTTTGAGTTTGGGTGGTTTCCTCACCAAGGGGGTTGCAACTTCCCTAGGGGGATGAGTGATGTGAGGTGGTGGCTAGGTGTGGGGGGTTGGTTTAAGTTAGAAAAGTGTTTCTCTAACTTAGGAAAAGGGTTATACATCATCTCCCACTCTTTATCTAACCTTTTTTCTAATTTTACAATTCTTGGCATTTTTTACTTAGCCAAATTAAGCAATTAAATTGTTGACTCAAGACTGACTTGGACTCCTCATGGACAATGACCTAGAAAAACTTGTCCAATTGAGATGAAACTTAGTCCAAGGGTGTAGGGGGTCTCATTCCATTTATTTTGAGTACTCACACCCCTATCAAAATCCCCTAGGACCTAGTTTTTACATTTTTACATCAATTTTAACTAAAATTACCATTAATTGGGTAATTAAAAAAAAAAAAAAACTACTTAGGCTCAACGGAATTCTGCACAAATCTAGAATATGTATAGAATGTTAATTTATAATATTCCTAGACCCTATTCACCCATTGGGCTCGATCATTAGAACACCTTTCACCACTTTGGATGATTATTGTGAGTGAAAAACTCAAGGGTAATTAAAAATTACCCGAGGATAAAAAACACTCGATGAAAAGACTTCCCTAATGATATATTCCTAGGAAAATAACCTAAAATATGATCCATGCAAATCCATTACATTATTATCCCACACAGGGGAGCGAAAATTCCAATTACAAAAAGAAGTGCTAGGGGCAAAAATTGCCTTGTAGAACCAGAAAGTTTTCAACTTTGATGCACCATTAGGTACATAGCTTCATGGAACATGGAGTTGACCCCCTAGTCGAAATAGGTGGTCAACATCTGACTCCACATGGGGATGTGTGTTCAATATTTTTGAAGGAGAGCATATGAGAACTTCATAATCTACAAAACAAAGTTCTCACCAATACCCAACATAAATACATGTATAAAATGGATAAATAAATGAAATTCTATAAACCATAATCACATAAATGAAATTACTATATACAAAAATTACGAAAATGAAACTATGATACAATGAATAACCTAAGTAACATAATTACATAATGAAATGAAATAATACAAAATTGAAAGAAAGGAGAAAGGTTAGAAATATGTTACAAAGGGTGCCCCTTTGGACACCAAGTGGCCAACATTTGAGAAAGAGCTTGAGGATCCACCATCCAAATGGATAAGATGGAAATAATTAGGACCAACCATGCAATGGATGGGATGAAACCCCAAATGTCTAAAACATCCCTGTGAAGGATGACTCGTTGAAGACCTTTTTCCAAGTTTTATTAACTTGGAGTATCTTGTGAGAAAGAACCAACCAAGAATCAAGCATCTTCCTCTATTCAACCAAACATTGGAGTTTGACAAGCCGTGTAAAATTTTGATACCTTGCTGCATATGAATGTCATGGTGGAAAGTCAACCATTGCTCATAATGACATGAATTTGATAAACTTAAGTTGTTGGACACACTGACTACACTGAGAGGGGGGGGGGGTGAATAGTGTAGGACTCTTTTTGCCCAAACTTCCCTCTTACACAAAACTCTTTAGTTAGAAATCATCATTTACTCATTACTTATTTATTTCATTTATAACCAGTTAAATGTGAACATATATCAGCAACATATATCAACAATATATCATCAACAAATCATCACCACAAGGAACACAAAGAACACAAGATGTATGTACAATTTTTTTTTATTACAGACTACAATCCTTGGGTTATCAACAACAATTGACTAGAGTACAAATCTACAAGAGCACCAACTCTATAATGCAAGACTCAACTTACACCCTCAGCACCAACTAATATGAGGCAGCAATCCTCAATAGATATCAATCTGTCAACAGGTATGTGACCTGTCGGTAGTGCAGCACGCTTATGTATGTTCCCTACCAATAGTACAACTCACGTATGTATGTGGCCAGTCTGTACTACAACCTGCGTATCACTTCTAAGCAATTAGGGGTTTCTTTTCATCACACACTCAGATCCTTTGCAACCTTCAATCACATTCTCTTATGTCTCTCACTGTCGAATCTGACCCATAACCAGTCACTACACATCCAAGCTCTCCAACAAATTACTCATGTTCCTCAACCATACAATATGAATGCTACTTAATCATGTATAAGCAATCGACATACTATATCAATTATATCAGCTTTGAATCATAAGAGTGTGGCTCACTCCATCAACCAACACAAACCACATCACAACAGCCATACCAAGAATTCCTTAAGCATTCACCACACAACAAGCAAAAGTATCCATCAAGACAACAATGCAATCATACTAGAGTTTCTATGGAAGATTTGAGCCTATAGAATGTAGATCTAGAACCTGCTTCAGTCTTCAAGAGATTGTCATCAACTCAACCACAAGTCTTCATGACTTCATACATTGTACATGCCCTGACCTCATTTAGCCTGTGTATACCTCAGAAACTAGGGTTTCTGAACTTTCGAGACTTTTACCGTGATGATCTCAGACTTGCTGAAACTTTGATGCATCGATGAGATCCTCCAGATCATCTCTCTCTCAGAATAGATCTTCAATACATGCTCAAGAGATGCACTTTCACAAGAGACCCTTGCCTCTTATTTATACTCTCCAAGTAGCGTCCTTAGAAGCATCTTCTAGGTCACTTAACCCACTTCTAGGTCACTTAACCCATTTTCCACATTTTAGGGTTAACCACTTTTCCATAATTAGAAAGTTCTCCATTACTTCATTATTTAAATAATCCTCCTTGACTTTGTCACCTCACTTTATCATTTAAATAATCTTCTTTGATTTTGTCACTTCACATTATTATTTAAACAATCCTTCTTGACTTTGTCATTTTACTTTATCATTTAAATAATGATTTCTTCTTTGCAAGCTCTTTGACTTCTTTGACCTTTTGGGGCTTCAAGCCTACATATGAGGGTCCTCCAACTTTGTAAGACCATAACTCTCAAACCGTGAGGAGTTATGTGACATTCCACATACCCCTGGAAATGGCTCGACAAACACTATCCATATAGAATAGTTTCACTAACAAATTCACTGATCTTCATCTCATTATTCCACACTCAAGCATGGGTCATCCAACCATTCTTCTAGGATAACTCAACCATAAAGCGTCTTCCTGTGAGGAATTTCACCATAAGGAGACCACTTTGGAGTTCATCCATTTGTACTCCTTATCAATCATGATAAGACAACAATGCGTCATCTTTACATCAATCCAACTATGCATCATATATCGATCCATCATGTATCAATGACAACTCATTGGTCCATCTTCATCTATGCATTACAACATATGACTATGATTCCACTTGAAATTGAATCACTCACATCAAGGATAATACATATTATATCAAGACATTGTTCATCAATCATCAATCAATCAATCAATCCTTTGGCATCATTCAAACCCTTGACATCAATCAATCAATCAATCCCTTGACATCAATCCTTTGACATCAATCAATCAAACCTTTTGCATCAATGACAACATGATCCAACAAAAGTTGCCTTCCATTCTCCCATTATCCTGTATTAATTTGCTTGTTGGTTGAGAGGTTGGAAATGAACATGTCAAAGGAACTGCTGCACTATTTTCATCAAGGTTTTCAAATTTCTCCCTTAAAGAGATTGGTTCCTTAGGAGGAGGGTAGGGACTTGAATTATCTAGATATCTAACAAATTCAAACTCAAATTCCTTTATCTCCTAAAGATCAGTTACTGGCTCATCTATGGACTCATCAGAAATTTCCCTATGAACTTCCCTTTCTTGTTCACTGTGAAGCTCAAGCTATGTAGGGTCTGGATACTCAATACAAGCATGTGTACTGGCACAGTTAGCTTCCATGATCTCTAATTGATCTTCCATGGTATCAAACTATTCTGCATGGGAAAAATCCATGGTCTAAATGATTTCTTTAAGTTCTTCAATGGAATCTCGTGAAGTATCTATCTTTGCATCTCAATTGACTGTCCCAAAATCTCTGATATGAGCATTAGCATCACCATAATTACGAAAATCAGGAAAGGTTTCAATAACAAATTCAGGTACATCATGAGGATAACCAACTATTCTTGAAAAATTAATAGGACTATAGAAAGTGGCCATTTCTAACTAGATCATTAAACAAAAGGTCTAAAGAAAAGGACCGAGACCCAAGAATTATTAAGGATCCAACGAGAAGGAAAAATGGCTAACGTCATCCAAAAAAAATTTCAAGTTCAAGGATGAATCTAAGCAAGCCATGAGCTCCTTCTTGAAGAATACTTTGTCAAATTATTTTGAAGTGGAGTTGCCAGATGACCAAGTTTATTTCAAACAAACAAGAATCATCAAACAAAGCAAAAACAAGAAGGAAAAAAAAAGTTGTAGGATTATTATGTACAACAAGAGATGGATATCAGAGATTGATCCTTCTCCAAGACTTTCAAGCAAGCTATGAGGAGAAAGAGGATTTCTTCCGGTAGTATACTTCAAAGAATTTTCAGATGGTGTCACCACTTGGAGAGTAAGCGAACAATGAAACGCCAACCCGAGTTAAAAATAAATAAATAAAATAAGGGATAAATTTATTACTTAGTTTTCAAAGAATAAATTAAGTTAAGTCATTTAGACCAAATATAAAAGACTTATCCCCATCAATGACACCAAAGATGTTTCTGTCCTTATACACACCTATAAACGTGGAAAAGTCTCAATCCACTTGGTGTGTCCTTGGAGGCACAACACCTAAGTCCAAACCCACTTGTCACCTCGATTTGGACTTCTTCCGTCTAGGCTTACTCCTAGGGAAGCCAAGGGGGGGTAGAACCTATTTACTATGTGAATTATTAAGTGAATTCTAGGAGTTAATTTTAGTTTTTTTAAGTTAGGGGGAAATCTAACCTATATGGAAAGAAACAATGCAATGCACAATTTCAATGATAGTCAAATCCTTTCCCTAAGGTCAACTAAGACTAGTGCCTAAAGGTTGGGCAAGGGGTCAACTAAATCTATACAAAAGATTACAAAAACCAAACGATCTACTTACAAAATAATAGCTTTACACCATGTTACAAGATGAATTAAAGCAATGACCAATATACAAAGTAAATGTAAATTACAATATAAACAATAACAAAGATAAGTTAGAAAGATGTACAACAAGAGAGAACTAAAGCCAATGAACTCAACAAATAACTAACCAATAAAGCATGCAACTTGAGAATGATGGAAAAAGGGCAAGTGCACAACTTCTAGAGATGAGAGAGTCAACAAGAGGAAGTGCACAACTTCTGAAGCAAGTGGGGAAACCACTCTCCGAGTGCCCCAAAGAGATGGTGCACAACTTTATGGCAACCTGCCCTTGAACAGATGAACCACTTTAACCACAATGAACTTAAATGTAAATGTTCAACTTGGACTGATAGTGAATTAAAACCATGAGCATAAGAAAATACCTTGAACAACTAGGTTTTCACAACTTGAAATGAAATTCTTGCAATGAAAAGTAGAGATGAATCAAACCATAAGCATGTAAAAGAGACCTTGAACAACAAGGCTTACACAACTTAAAAGATATTGAAAATGAAGAGCAGGCGTTGTGAAATGTATTAGATTAATTTTAGATACGTTTTAAAAGTCTCTCTTTGATTAGGGGGCCTAAGCTAATGTGAAACCAACTTAAGCTATGTGACTACCTCTAGACTCTTACCTCTTTGGCCAAAATGATTGGTGGGTTCTCAATAAGTAGGGAAAACAAGGACCTACCCTAGCTCCATAGGTCAACCCGAAAAACTTGGACGCTCAAGTGGGACACCTAGTGTCGTGAAGTCATCCCTGACTTAACACCCCCTGTAGCCTCCACAAGCCCCCTTTTTGGTGGTGAAAGTTGTATCAGTCCAAAGTGCCTAATTAAACTAGATTAATTTATCCTCCTAGTCTAGATAGAAAAAATGAATAACTTGAGATGAAACTGCAAAGTGTAAGATTTATGCTTAAGATACAAGATATTGAGTTAATTAAATGATTACACAACTTAAGAAAAAGATAGCAAAATTAAATGACTTTGCAAGACAAACCACTTAAAGAATGAGAAACTAGAGATTAAGCAATTATAGACAAGATAAAGAATTGCTAGCTAAACTATAGACAAGCCTTACAATATAGCATGGGTGGAAAAGCCAAGCCTCTTTTCTTGGTGTAGGCAAAAGAATTAGAGAATGCAATAAAATAACTTGGAAAGGAAATGACAATCCTAGCCACTCAAACTTGTCTTAAGGACAAGTGGGGCAAACCAATGTTGTATATGTCACGTCGGGGAAAGTGTCGATGAGGGTCTAGAATATAAATTCTCAGTGACATCGGTGGAAAATGTCGGAATATGTCGCAAGACTTCAAAAAATTTCAAAAACAATAATTTTTTTCATTTTTTTAAACTTGTAAAGCAACAACAACATCAAATAAACACTTTGCTACATAAATATGAAAATACAACCAATAAATAAGATGCATAAGATGTCAAGTGGTCACGTATCGTTACTAAACTGAAAATTCTAAAACATGTTCCTGATAGGATGATAGTAGATACAAAATCACATCAATTGATAAAAATAAATGTATCTCATGAGATTAATCATCATGAGGTATCTAGATACTAAATAGTACATGATAAAATGAAAATTATAGATCATAGGAATCCAAATCATTGATTCCCTCTATGTCGTGGTGTTGTTTCTTCTCTAGCCCTTTTACGGGTAAAGGGCACCAATTTTCCTCTGGAAGCAGAAGGTGTTTGTGGAGGTACTCTAGATGAGCTTGGAGTGGAAGCTCCAAATGCTCCAGATGCTCCCTCTAAGGTGTTAAGTGATGGGGATGAGGTAGAAGGAAAATTGTGTTTCCTCCTCCCAGTCCCAATAGCCCCAAGTCCAACTCTAGGTATGGCTCTCTGTGGAGATGGTGGTGGCATTTGATCCACTGGAAGTCCAATCTCCTCCTCAGCTTCTATATCCATTGGAAGTGGAACATCCTCCTCCTCCTCCTCCTCCTCATCTATTGCCCCCTCCTCCATCAAATTATCTACATGCTCCTCCAACCACTCGGGGGCCTCCTCCATCTCAGGCTCCTGAATCTCCACCCTCCACTGACTAGCGGTGTCAATGTTATCTAATGAAATGGCTTCTATGTTAGGTTCTTTGTCAAGTTGCTTCATCCACAACCTTAGATTGTAGTAGACATATACCAAGTCATTAAGGCGTTGGGTACTTAACCTATATGAACATTGAGAGCTATAGTTGGTGATGGTAAATAAATAGTAAATACTAAATTGTAAAAATTAAAATTAAAACAAATATAAAGTTTAAACAATTTAAATTTTGATTGTTACATTTTTTAACATTTCTAACCCGCTACGCTTCTTGGAGTGTATCTTTTCAAATACACTCCAATTGCACTCACAACCTGAAGAAATGCAAGTTTGACTAAGCACTCGAACAACAAGTTTCTGCAACTCTGGGAGCTTTCCACCATAGTGTTTCCACCAGACATCTACAATGAATAAAATTAAAGGAATACAATGAATTATATTTCAGATTTCCATCAAGCAATAAATGTCATATATAATATATAGAAAGGAATAAACAAAATTTGAAATTGAATCTTACCTGGCATCCTTGTGGTCCTATCTTGGATAGCCATATCATAGCCCAACATCCCGGATGCCATACTATATATCTCATTCTTTCTAGAAATATCCAAGCATTCAACAAGAGTCAACACCATCCTCTGAACACACTGGAGGAAACCATCAATGACCTCACCATCAAAATTAAATCCACAAGCATAAGTGAATGCAGGGTTGAGGTAGAGCCCTACTGCATGAATGGGATGATGGAGAGTGTTATTCCATCACTCATCAATCACACCCCATATCTGAGCTCTCTTGGTGATTCCTTCTTCCCCCTTGTTCTCATAGTACCGGTAGATAGCTTCCTTGGCCCTATCCATGGCCTCATACAAGTAGCCCATTGCGAGCTTCTCACCATCAACCAATCGAAGAACTTTTACCAAAGGTTCACTAATGGTACATACCTCCCCTACTCCACTCCAGAATCTCAGGTCATGTCCCACAAGTTGGGCTATAGCTTGCCCATCTTGTTTGGTGCTATAGACACAAGCAACCCACTCATTAGAAAGAAACATTCTTTGTAAGTCCAACATACTTTTGAGGAGCGACTGAAGAGAAATGAAGATAGTGGCAAAACATGTGATTGCGGGATGCACCAACTCTCTATTCCTTATGAATTATCTCATGAGTGAAAGAACATATGTGTGATTATATATATATTTTGTCACACTCTGAGATGAATCAATGATTTCCTTGATCCAAGGAAGTTTTCCCATTTCCTCTAGCATCAAATCAATGCAATGGGCGGCACAAGGACTCCAGTACAAGGATGGATACCTCTGCATAAGCATCCTCCCAGCGACAACATAATTAGTAGCATTGTCCGTGATGACTTGGACAACATACTGCGGGCCTATCTCTCGGATAAATCCATCCAACAACTCACATAATAATTGTGCATCTTTTGCATATGCACTTGCATCAACACTTTTGATAAACATTGTCCCCTTGGGACAATTAACCAAGAAGTTTAGAATTGATCTGCCCTTCCCATCATTCCACCCATCCGACATCATGGTGCATCCATGTTATAACCCTAAATTGCACCATACATGCTTACCTGACATCAAGCCACCTCAGATCCCTTCTTTGCCAAAGCACTGTTGAACAACTCTTTAAAAAACCTCTTTTATAAGAGCCCACATGCCCTACTCTATTACTACATGTGTGTACATGCTACATGACCTAAAACAACCCATGTGGACCGACAAAAACATGAAAAAAGGAAAGTTGCCGACGAAACACACAAGTCTGGGTGAGTTAACTGAAACTCTCGACCATGCATGGTCGAGGGTTCGTCCAAATACCTATCTTCTTATAGCCTATAAAATAAGGGCTAGGGGTCCCATTTGGAGAAGGGGGAAGAAGATAGAAAATAAACTCTACCCAATTGCATATTCCTATTGTCCCAACCCTTCTCCAAATGGGACCCCTAGCCCTTCTTTTATAGGCTAGAAGAAGCTAGGTATTTGGATGAACCCTCGGCCATGCATGGATTGGAGTTTCAGTTAACTCACCCAGAGCTGTGTGTTTTCATAGGAAACTTTCCTTTTTTCGTGCTTTTGTCGATCCACGCAGGTTGTTTTAGGTCAGATAGCATGTACACCTGTGTAGTAATAGAGTAGGGCATGTGGGCTCTTATAAAAGAGGTTTTTTAAAGAGTTGTTCAACAGTGCTTTGGCAAAGAAGGGATCTGAGGTGGCCTGATGCCAGGTAAGAATTTATGGTGCAATTTAGGGTTATAACAATCTGGTGGTCTTCCATGTTTCCCTGAGTTGAGCTAATATTTTTTTGCAGTCAACCTTTTCCCCTTGAAGGAGATGCCCTCTCAAATCCTGATAGGAAGTGCCCCTATACCCCGGGCCAACAATTGCAGGAGCTTCAAACATGGGATGGTAGAAGCGATTATTGGCAATGTTAAAAGGTATATCACTCCAAAGAAAACATTTGGCCACAAGCTTGTCGGCCTCCTCCATCTCTTTTTTTTTAATCAATGATCGAATAGACGGTTTCCCCCCAGGTGTTGACCTCATCACAAAGTAAGATGAGGTTGATGAGGGGGCTGTAGAAGCTGAGGGCCCTGTGGCTAAGGAGTGGGATTGTGGTACTACTAGTCCCCCCTCAGAGGCACTTGTTCCACTATATCTATTTGCAGTGGAACATGCAAGTTCTTTTTTGCGAGCCTCGGTCGCATCCCTATTATTAACCATAACAATGAGTGATTGGTTTGCAATATGCATAATTTCCAGGGTACTGTTTGGACAAGGATCCACATCAAACCCAGGGATTTTGGCAAGGTGGTATTTCAAGTGGCTAATTCCTACAAAAATCTTTTTGCCGTAAAGATTGCATGTCAATACTTGTCTATTAGGAATTTGCACTGGTTCACCATACACCCACATTGGATCCAATGCCTTCGGCATTTTCTTTAGATGAAAATATTAAACCTATGGCACAAAAAAAAAAAACCAAAATAAACACATGATAATGAAAAGGTTAAATAATAAAAGATAGATGAATTAGAATGATTGAATCTTCCATTCAAAAACAACAAGAAGAGTCGCATTGCAAAACCTAGCCTAACTCTAAAAATTAAAAAAACAAAGTTCAAATCTTCAAAAGAAAAACATTTTTTATCATACCTGGAAATCTTGATCTCTCCATTGGTGCTAATGGAAGCAAGATCTTTGGCTTTCTCCTCCTTTAATAGATGCACAATGACTTCCGTCACACCTCTCTAGCTCTCTCACACTTCAAAAATGAAACAATAACAAAAAAAAGGAGGTGCGGCCTCTAAAACCCCTTGCGCGAACTTTTCTCCATGGATCATTTAAGCAAGGTGACACAATGCATCGACCTGCGACACTTTGCCAAATTCTCGTGACACAATGAACATGTCGTGACGCTTTCATTGTGTCAGATGTGTCGTGACATTTTCTGCAGAAAGTTTCAGGAGGGTTAAAATGTTGCCAACATTTCCGATATTTCCGATATATCAAAGATATATTCAACACTGGGGAAAACTATACTTGAATTAAAAATGAGAAACCTCAACCAAGGAAGAAGGAGGAGGACTAGCCTACCAATTTTGTGGCAAAGTGGGTGAAAGAATGAAACAAATGCTTGACAAGAAAAGTAAAGCTCCTAGCCTCTCAAACTTGTCTTAAGGAAAAGTGGGGAAACAAAAATGAAATCTTAAAACAGAAAATAACTTCTAAATCCTAGCCTTACGATTTAGCATGGGTGGCAAAGCCAAGCCTCTTCGCTAGTTTTAGGCAAAAATAATAAAAAAATGCAGAAATTTTAGAAAGATTGAGAAATGCAATCCTAAGAGACTCTCTTTGGGCTTCCTTACAATGTAAGAATGTAGAAGAACAAGAGGGTATTCAATACTCTTACTTGGGAGGTTGTTTCTTGATGATTTGTGGCCCCAAATGGGCAGCACCTCCCCTTGACTGGTTGAGATCTGCAGAAAAACAACAAGTAAAACTTGCTGGAAATGCTCCAAAACAACCAAAAAACTTGGAAATTTTTCTGTTAGTAGTAACCAGAAATTTTTAGCAATAAAAACAACATATAATAGATTAAATGAGACCTATTCTATGAAAGAAATATACCCAAAACTGTTAGAGAAATAAGTATGAAAATAACATAAATATTAAGAGGGTTTTAAGTGGGTGAAGGGATAAATTTCCAGATATGAAATTTATCCTTTTCTAACCCTTAGTGACCTGCAAACAAAAGAGATCAAGATACAAGACAAAGCAGGAGGTGAGTAGATTCAAAAGTGTTAACATGAAACTTTTCTAAACAAAAGGAAACTACTTCACTAAGATCTATGACAATACTACCATAGATCTATCCAAGCAAAATACTTTGCTTGGATCTCCTACTCTAGATCTACAAGTTATAACTCAAAAAAAACCAATAATGTAAGTCACCTCCATTGTAGATCCAATCCAAGAACCAAGAATACTCCCAATGCCATCAATTTCCTCCAAATGTTCCTTTTATTAGAAACAAGCTTGAGCAAATACTTTCTACAAGATTGAGAAATGAAAGAGAGAAAGATGGGAGAGAGAGAAGAGTGGGGGAGATTTGGGTATAGTAACTGTACAATGATATTAGATGTCAAATGAGGGAGGGGTAGGCATTATTTTATACTTGGGAGGAAAGAGTGACCCCTATTGGATGAGCTCCAAGTGTCACTCACCCAAAAGAAGCCAAGATCTCAAGGAGGGTGCACTTTTAGGGTTTTGGTAGGTTAGGGTTTGTGAGGGTTGAGGGTGTGAGAGGGGAAACACCTTTTTGACAAGTCAAACATCATTTTGAGTCACTGGGGGGTGCACTTTAGGAGCTTAGGTGTTTATTTTTTTTATTTTTTGAGTTTGGGTGGTTTCCTCACCAAGGGGGGCACAACTTCCCTAGGGGGATGAGTGATGTGAGGTGGTGGCTAGGTGTGGGGGGTTGGTTTAAGTTATAAAAGTGTTTATCTAACTTAGGAAAATGGTTAGGAATCATATCCCACTCTTTCTCTAACCTTTTTGCTAATTTTACAATTCTTGGCATTTTTTACTTAGCCAAATTAAGCAATTAAATTGTTGACTTAAGACTGAATTGGACTCCTCATGGAAAATGACCTAGAAAAACTTGTCAAATTGAGTTGAAACTTGGTCCAAGGGTGTAGGGGGTCTCATTCCATTTCTTTTGAGTACTCACACTGTAACATCCCCGACCTTCCAAAGACCGGGTAATGCTACCAACACAACCTTAACTTAGTCTTTAACTACTAGTCTATGCCACACAGAGATACTTGCAGAAAAAAATACAGATCCATATAAACATAGAATCATTATTATACATATATATAACATAATAATGCAGAAATAACAATAAGCCTACACATGCAACATATACAACATACACAGGCAATACTCATTAATTACAACATATGTACCATTACACCGCATGTAAATGAACATAAGAGTGGTACTTATCTTTTATTAGAAGACCACCAAATGTGTGCATACCTTCCATGAGCCTCCCATCCTTAGACTGCACTGCTCATCACTCTCAGCAGTAGGTCACCCACGAGCTGGGACTAAACTCCACCGGGCAAGGGAATTCTAGGCTTGGCAAGGACAACAAGGAAGTTGCGCAAAGCAACAAGAAGGATCATTTATCCTAGGATCCACTTATGCCCACAACACATAGACCCTCATTCCCCACACACCTGCTCCACCCTAGAAGGATACACCTTCACTGATACAAGCCCATCAGCTAGTACACCTCCCTTACCTTGGGCTCCAACAACAGGTTGGACCAGAAGTCTCAGAGTACTATGGCTACTACGAGACTCCCTTCTAGGAGAACTCACTTCCCAGCAGACTCTCTCACCTGGTAGAGCTTCTCTTAGGTTTGATAACCAGTTTTTGACTCAGCTACAACCAGGTACGGTTGATAGCAACAACAACAACAATGACAACAAGGAAAAACGAGTATGGACATCCAACAAGAACACAGTCGAAAACTAGGACATATCAATGGTCAATAGGAAACATTCGATGGCAACAAGCCACACTTAGTCCAGGAATTACATGGCCTTAACAGCCAATAGTTATGACACAACCTAGCTCTCCACAGAAGGAAACAACTCAAAACAGTTTAGGTACGAACTCATCTCTACGGGTGCGGATAGACTGGGTTCACGGAATCCCATAGGTCATATTTTTGTTCTCCTTTTTAGAGATGAGTGGTTATATGAGATTGACCATCGAGGTCTCAGGTTTAAAATGAGGATGGGAGAATGGCCTCATGAACTCACACGGAGGATGGCTGAATGACCAATGAACTACCAACACAATTTGACTCATAGGCTTACTGGTTCCCCAGATCCGTGATGGATTCCCTAGTTCATGGTTAGACAGTGGGTCAATAATGGAAAGACCCACCCAAAACATAGTTGATGCTTCAAATTTTAATTGCATGAGCCCATGCCAACACTTGTCTTCCTGGAACTGCATGCGCTCCATCTAGCCTACGTCCCCAGCCACCAAGAACTTAGGATAACAAAACATAATATGTCCACCTTAGTTTTCAGGAAATAATATTAAAATATTATTCCTCTAGAGGTAAGCCCCCTAGCTTAGCCCATAGGCCCAAATACTTAGCCCCCCCTTCCTTACCCTACCTAGTGGAGCTTAGTCCCCCATAACTCTTCTTCGTGGTCGGTCTATATGCAATAGTGTTTATATTTTTATTAATGATCTGCATAATTACATATACAAACAAAATATCAGGCTCATGGCCTAATCATCACATAAGCCTCCTAGCTTATTATAACTCAGCTCACTAGCCTAACAAACATGTTTACAATTCATATTTACAACTGGGGTTCTACCGGGGGATATTACAATCCCCTTCCCTTATTTTTGCATTGTCCTCAGTGTAACTTGTTTATACATATATAATTCAAAAATTCTTCAAAAAACTCCAAGCTTTAGCTATTTGAAGCCCATTATCCAGCTTTACTTTCAAGCACCAATTCTGGTATCCATACTGGATTTGAAACTCAATTGCTTTATTCCCTAGAGATGCTTCAGGAAAGCATTCATCTTATTATTCCTTGTTACATGCTTCAATTAAACCTCACTGAAAGCACCAAATGGTTTTAGATCCATGATGTTCCATCCATTGATAAAATCTCAACAGTGCTCTGACTCCACAGACGTAAACACTCTGCTCATACACCTATTCATTTGGAAGAAAAATTAGAACATACATGCAATATATATACAGTCAATTCTAATAACATTATAACTTGTATACGAATTACGAGATACATAGCATACAATGAATAGAGAATTGATACTTATCTTTTGATTGAGAAGACTTCCATATCAACATGGTCTAGGCCAGGGTACCAAACCCCAGTAGCATTCCAACCAATGGTCTCTCTTCCCCACATGCCTGTCCCACCCCAGGAGTGTGCACCTTCACTGTCACACATTCCATCGGCTATTACACCTCCCTTTCCTTGGGCTTCAACAACAGGTCGGACCAAAAATCTTAGAGCATTGTGGCTCGAGGAGTTCCAACTACCCTTCAAGGTCTCCAATCGACATCTTCCCCGAGATACTCTTTGTAGTCAACATTCTAACTTTTATCAACATCATCTCATCTGCATCAACCACATGCAGTTATCATGAGAAAACATAAAAGAATTTATTTAGAAACTCAAGCTTAGTTCAAAGGGAATTCTTATTTTCCCCAAAACATGAAATTCTATTTCATAATTCATGTTGGTTGTTACCATATTATGAATGCAACCATCCTTATGGTTTTCCACAGGCACCAAATTGCATACCATTTTTCCTGTAATGCTTCATCTTGCATACAACCAACAAATTGTTAGTATTTGTTGTACATCATAATTCAATTGCAATATGTACCAAATATTATGCAATAATCTTAGAATTGCTTGCACTTAGCATTTCAATCAAAATTACCAAACAATTTAACCAAATAGAATGACTCATCATTCTATGCATATGCATGTTCATAATTAATAACAGTAAGTTTATTATTTCAATTTTCTGAAAACAATTTTTTTTGTAGTCTCTATTCCTGTGACTAATTTGCTTGCAACTTTCTAGTTGCAATGTTTAACAGTTCCTGAAATGTTCTCAACTTCATGAGTTAGCAACATTTCAGATATTAGTATAATTATTTCCTTGCCCCAAAACATATATACATGCACTCACAAAATGCATTCAACAAAGTGCATTTAAGTATACAATTCTATCACTTACTATGCATGAGTGCAATTCTCAATGCATACTTATTTAGCGCACCTTTCATTGAATTACCTAATGCTCTTTATCTCAGTCATGTATCTCACCATCAGTGAGTTGGAATTTTGGCCAATGTGTTGACACATTCTCCACACACTTCCTATTGTCTTCCCAATTAATTGGATGCCTTCCTTTTCGACCCGAACACTACACCAAGAATATAATTATGTGGTGTTCATTAGTGTTAGCAAAAGGGTTGCAATCCAAGTTTTATTTAAAGGTAGGAAGCTTTTAGTACCTGTGTGGCTCATAACCTTTCGATATCCAACCATGTCCTGGTCTTGTTATCCCCACTTTTTAGGGATAACTAGGAGATCATGTCTCGAGGCCCACAGGTCTGAGACATGAAATACCGAGAGCAATATTGACCTGAGCATGGCCCTGGAGGGCCCACCTTTTCTTGTTCCATTGTATTTGTCTTGTCAGCAGAAACAACATCCATCACCGTCGGCTTGGTCCTGTATCAGAAGAGGTTCTTTCTCCATGAGGTAATTAGTCCAGGTATCATGGTATGTGTCACCTTTGATCATTAAAACCTTTAAATATATGCATCTGATTCCTTTTATCTCTAACAACTGCTTTGATCTTACATTTTCCCACTAGACCATGTTTGGGGGGGTTGACAGGGTGCCCTAGCAAGCCTGTGTCTGTAGGTTTTGGTTTTCCACTAGGGGGATTTCTGAAAAGCCATCTTCCGCTCCCATCATAACACCACTCTTACATCTTGTTTCCCGCTCACCTATCCCATTCCCCTTGTTCGAGCATTGGGTTGACCTATTTTCAGGACTACACCTTACCTCATGGGAAGAAGGGGCTAAAGGCCCAGAAGGTAAAAGCAAGCTGGTAAAAGATAAAATCCTAAGAATAAACCTCGAGATGCTTCGCCCAGGGATACCTGAGAAAGAAATAAAAAACTTCTCAGCAAGAAACAAGAGGGACCCAGAAAAATAATAAAACAAGATCTAGTCAGAGGATAGGGGGTCTCATCACGAGCGAACCTATTAGATCCATGGGTACCTAGCAGTATGACATTTCCATTAGCTGGTTACCACGTCAGAGCAATGACTCTCGGTTGCATGGACAAGGGAAAGGGGGTCTCATCATGAGCCTTCCTTCTCATTTATGTGAAGGAAATTACTTGTGGGTAATGCTATTAGCTCTAGTCACCATGCCAAGGCAGTGTCCCCTGGATAGCTCTTGAACAAAAAAGGAAAATAAAAGAATAGAAAGAATAAAGGCAAGAATGGGCTTGGAAAAAAATACATCCATGACAGGTACAACTCACCTTCTACAAAGGCACCCACAGGTAATTCTTATGCATCCTTGGCCCTCACTGCACCCACATGTTTGGACATCCCTTGACCAGATCACCTCACTTACATGGCTTGAATGAGGTTTTTCTGGGAACTTTCCTTTTCCTGTGGACACTAGCCCAATAAAAGGCCTTGTCTTTTTCCCCAAACTTGTATTGCAGGCTTATGTAATGTCTTTGAGTTGTTAACTGATGTATTAGGGATTTTATTTATATGCTTAATAATATTAATGATGAAATGTGATTGACATTTCTATGATCCCTATGACTAATGATCCCATGGAGGGCATAGAGTTTGATGTGAAGGACCATACCCAATGGAAAAGTACCATTTGGACTGGTACACATGGGGAATGATCAATTTGGACCTCCATGGGGCTGAAGAGGCCACCAGATGGATGTTGAGACCCCATCAAGGGGTAGAGATAGGGAAAAGGTTGATCAGAGTCTTTGCACCGAAGAAAAGGATGACGTTCCACCAGAGGCACACCGACATAGCTTAGCCTAGGGGGTTGAGCCCTTCTTCACTGAGACGTTGGACTTGGAAGGCCTGAAATGTCACTTTTGATGACCATGACATCATCCATCCCATTGGACATCTTTGGAGGTAGACTAGGCAACAGTTTCATGTGTGGCATGTTGGAGAAGCCCCTGGAGGGCTAACGTTTTTCTCCAGGATGTTTCACTTTCCCTATAAAGGGATAGTGCCTCTCTTAGAGTAGATTTTACTCTCTTTTCTACTTAATTAGGGTTTTTACTTGTCAATTTAATGTAAAACAATATTATTTTGATAATTTAGCCTTGTCGGCCTTTTACCTGTCCTAAAATGTAAAATTAGGTCAAGGTTTTGTATAAATGAGAGAATTTCACTCTCATTTTTTCATCATCACTCACTCACCACTTGGTGAGTTCTGAAATTTACACCCTATCTTGGGTTATTGGCTTATTTAGTGAGGCACACTTGTTGAAGGAATACATTTTGGCATTCTATAGTGTTTCTCTTGAAGGAAGGTGTTACAACTAGGGTTTGCATGGTTATTTATTGATGAATTGTAAGTATTTTTCTACAAAACTTCTTAAATGAATGGTTGTAGTCTTATTTTATTGCATATGTTTATAATTTGCTGAATCAATACCTTGGTTGACAAGCACACAAGTAGTTCCTTGTCTCATGTCCCCTCATAGAGAAACTTTCAGAAATTGAAGAAGAAAAAGAGAGCCTAGTCGTAGCTACACTCCTTTTTCTTCCTCTCCTATGCTAGTCGTACCATTTAGAATTCAAGAGGAAGAAGACGTCCCAGGCCTATATTATCTACACTTAGGGCCATTTTTCTTTTAGGGTTTGATGAAATAGCCTTGCTATAGCAACACTCTCCCTCATTAAGCCTTCTTGTCTTGATTTTGTGGTTCATTTGAGCTAGCCATTTTGACAAATTGACCGAAGGAAGGAGGAGAGAGCACAAGGCCTTGCTGTAGCAACACCATAGTGATCCTCTCTCCCCTAGGGTTTTGATTTTGAGGCCTTGCCTTAGCAACACCTCAAAACTTCTCCCTCTTTTCCTTAGTCTTTACCTCCTTCAACTCTTGTGTCCTTCATTATTGACTCCATTAAACCCTAAGGCACTAATCCTAAGACCCCCAACCATTGAAGTAGAACTTGATCTAAATACTCTCAAACACTTTGAATTTCAAACCCTAAATACACTAACCCTAGCCTAGACTAACCTACTAACCCTAGTTGTTGACATCATCATTGGTTATTTCATCTTTAATGTAGCAACGTTTTGTCTTGAGAGCAATTGAATGATGTTTTAGGCATTAATTGAATAAGGTGTTGATTAGTTACATTGAATGCTACATTGTTCCAATATTTATTGGTGAAGCGTTGTAACTTTTCATTGATGTTGATAAACATTGACTTCGTCAACATTTATTGCTAATTGTTTATATGTATTTATCAGATAGTCTTATGAAGTACTAACCAATTGAAATAGCTTGCACATATCACTTTGTTGTTGCTTTGTTCTAGGCAGGTGTTGTGGGGTTTTTCTACCCTACGGACTAGCAAGCTAAGGCATTAAACTTGCATGCAGATCATGACCCTTAAGAAATAACTTTTAACCTCCTACCCAAACCTAGAACCCTTTTTCTCAAGCAAACATGGGAAGAATCAACTAACCTTTTTATCGATGGTTGAAGTAGATCCTTCATCGAGCTTTTATCTCCTTGCTGCTGCTGCTCCTTCCACAAAGTGATCCTGCAATCAAGACAAAACTACGCATGCATGCTACTGATCTACTAGAGGGTTAAAGATTAAACACAAATCAAATAACATAGATAAGACTCATGTATTTGGGACGGGAAAAGCATATTTTTCATTAATCTCAATATGAATCAACTTACAATGATTTTAGAGACCGACCACTGTTCCTCGATCCTGATCCTGGGCTCCTCCTCTTCTTTTGTCCTCCAACTGCTTTGCTTGAAATCTCCTAAAGCTTGAGGAAAGGCTAAAGGGTTGGGACAAAACGGACTTGGCAATTTGGTAGAGTTTCTTTCCTATGATTTTTCCTCCTTTGAATAGTACCCCTACCCCTCCTTTTATAGGCTAGAAGGAGCTATGGTTTTAGGTGAACTCTCGGCCATGCATGGCTGGGAGTTCCAGTTAACTGTCAAAAAGCTTTTCATCCCGGCGGAAAATTTCCTGATTTTTTGCTTTGTTAGGTAAACGCGGGCTATAGTGGGCTAGCTCGTGGTCCACCGCGTGCAGTAGAAGGCCAGCAAGCGGTCCAACGCGCCCAGTGAGAGGTTAGGGCACGGGTTGCTTGATTTGAGTGGTTTTTCAAGGTTTTATTCAGCATGGCTTTGGCAAGGAAGAGACATGAGTTGGCCTGATGCCAGGTAAGCCTGTGTGGTGCATTTTAGGGTTATAACAGATGCCCCCTAATGTGTGAGGTCA
>ML776850.1:1714381-1745439 GCA_009831015.1 Picea engelmannii | reverse complement strand
AATGTGTGAGGTCAGAAGAGCATCTGATGGCCGAAATACATTACCAATTCTTTACCAATCTGTACTGATATGCTGAATGAGTGAGCCCAGGAATCGGGAATTGGGAAGTGCCGTCTGCAAAAAATATCAAATGTCTCACCGAGGCGGGCATACCCATGCTCGAGATAAATCAGAACCATGGCTACCAATCAAATACACTGTAGATCCATGTCAAATAACTATAAAGAGTAGCTACGAACAATACACAGCGGAGCTACATCTCGAAATTAGAAAGATATACATAGGAAGTATCCATCTCTCAGAAGCGGATTCGGCCTGATGGCTATACTTTAGAGCTCGAACAACAACTTCAAAATCTTCTAAACTCGGGTAGGAGTGTAATATGAGTGTACGACTACACTACCCAGAGGTCTTTGGCAACTCGTCGGTTGCGGACTTGATAATCTTGATGATCGGACTGAAGGCTTCAGTGATTTCGAACAAAGACTCGATTGGACGTTCAGGATGGCTGGGTATGCGGACAAGAGACATATTACAGAGTGGCCAACTCAGGCTAAGTAACAAACTTCCCTTGGACAATAGCACAACAAGTGATAAGACTCAGGCAACATATCTGTTAATCATAAGTCCACGAAGCAGAAGGCAACGCAAACTCTCCATATGTTTGGAAGAGTAACCAAACGATGGATGACACAACTCAATATAGCAAGCAAAGATACCTAAGGTCGTACTAAATCCCAAAGTCTGATGAATCAAACGAACGGATGTGCTTTATCCAAGGGTGACTCATAATGCTGCCAATAAAGAAAATACTTTTCCCATCCTCTTTTTGGGGTATATTTGATTTTTTTTGTTCTTTTTGTTGATTTGGAAAAAGAATAAAGGAATATTACGTTACAGTGGAGGAACGAGCACAACAAACATACAAGCTCAAGGCACAAGGACAAGACTGATGTTCTAAGAAATGATACTCAGAAAAAATCCTCCAGTGGCCAAAGGTGTTAAGACGCAAAAGCAAACTATTACTAGGCTGATGGGTAAAGGATGCAAATGCGGTTGATAGAACACACAATGGTAACGTCCTTCGATGTAAGTTTAATGAGCCCATAGAAGGGAAGCTCGGTGATTTTTCATGTTTAGAGAGTCTGAAAAAACATAAAAGGAAACTCCATTGGGGTACCTTTTTCTTCAATAGTCTAGTCGGTTCGAAAAAGGGGTAAAATAGCACCGAATAAACGTCAATTCAAAACCATTTTAATGAGTGTGATAAGGACAAGATCACTCGGCTATTTTTTCAATTTTAAGGAGTCTGAAAAAAGCTTAACTATGGACTCCGTGAAGAATGTTCTTCTGGACCGTTTAACGAGTGTGAAAGAATAAGGTCACTCGACAATCTCTTCAATTTTAGGGAGTCTGAAAAGAGCTTAACTATGGACTCCGGGGGGGTTTCTTTTTCGTAAATTTAGTTCCTCAGGCCCGAAAAAGGAATAAAATTATACTTGAGGATACTCTTCTAAAGAATCGAAATTCGATAGAGTATTCCTTTGTTCGTACAGTTGAGCGTCTGGACAGAAAAAGGGGTAAACTACCGCCAGACAGACGTGACTTCAAATTTCAGTTTAACGAGCGTGAAAGGCCACAAGATCGCTCAACAATCTTTTCATGTTTATAGGGTCTGAAAAGGGCTTAAAAGGAGACCCATTATGTTTTCAGAGTCCAAAGGGTAAGACAAAGAGTGAAAAAGACCCATGCGACTGAGGCTCAAACTCATATTCAGGAAAGACTATACGGACTCCCGAGCCTATCATGTGGTTAGAAACAGCATGGACACCATAATGCAACCAGGAACTACCTAGGGCATCCATGTTTTGGTAAGCTCTACCACCTAGTTGTGACACTTCTAGAGAAAATATGACGGTTCCGTGGCACAACCGGGTGGGATCGATCCTATATCGTAAAAACAAAAGGCAACGAGATGCAACAGTGGGACCGACATCCTACCCTATATGCTCAGGTTGATTTTTGAAATATTTTTATGGACCGTCCTTATGTATATATTTTTTTATTTTTCTGAAACTCAACGAAAACTGTCCCAATATCTGATCAAATCCCTTCCATGTCACTCCAGAACCACCCAAAATGGTTTTTGGTATAAAGAAACTGATAAAAGGGGCAAAAAGGGTGACAAAAAGAGGCCAAAAAGTCTATAAATAGAAGCTGGCAGCTCATTATCACCATTGCTGATTTGGAAATTGACTCTAGAGCCAAAAGACCCCCTTTGCTATAGATCATGATTCCAGGAGCTACAGTGGACCAAACAGACTTCTTCTCGGACCAAGTAAGTACAAACTCCCTCATCTTGCATTTCAATACTTTATTTGTCGTTTTTGGGTTGCTTTTGGGGGTGTCCGTCGCCCTCTAAGGGGTCGGCCCTAGTAACCCGTGGGCTGTCTAGAGACAGCCTGCGGGTACCCACGCGCAGGGTTAAAACTACGCGGGTACCCACGACTGTCACCTCTACAGCCCGCGGGTTACCCCCCGCGCAACGAAAAAAATGTGTTGGGCAAGATCTAAAATCCCCTTTTTCTTTGTGATTTTTGCAGGATGTATGTGCATTGGAGAGATAGAGAGCATGAGGCTGCCAATGAGGCAGTAGCTACAGATCCAAATTTGATGGCCGTGCTGACACAGTGTGGCCTCGTGAAGTTTTTCTTATGCCCATTTATGCACGTACAACCAAGGCTGCTGAATGCCCTGGTTGACTATTGGCATCCTGATGCTGAGGCCTTTATGATAGAGGGGAAATCCTTGGTGCCCACCATCGAGGACATCTATTTTTTGACGGGCCTCTCGAGGAGAGGGGAACCTGTTAACTTGCAGACGTTTCCTGCGAGGCTGAGCAAAGTCTCAGAGTTCATAGCAGAGTATTGTGTGGCTGGGACCAACCAGGGGACTTCCTGGATACCGGTTGGCAGTGTCACCAGCCTTACGTTACAGACTATCTTATCGCTCATTGGGAGAATTACCGGCTCTTCAGCCGTACATCAGGCGTCGCGCGCACAGATGAACTGTGCAGTTCAGTGCATGAATGCACAAATCTATGACTGGAGTACCACCCTGCTAGAGAGTATGAAGAGGCAATTGATAGATTGCCGTCAGCGCAGACACAGGAACTTCGGGTTCGAGACTATCTTGTGTTCCTTTTTCTTTGAGAGAGTTCCATGCTTTAGTCCTCAGATGACGGTACGAGGACATCTGGCGACTTTCCTGGTAGTGTGTAGATGGGTAGCATTGCTGCCGCGACAGGGTGGTGGGAGGACCACCGAGGCATTCAATGATGATTTCTTTGCATGGCTAACGCAATAGATTCCGATGATCGAGGATTACCCATATGCCGGGATTGACTTTTCCAGAGATCCAGTGATACCAGTTCCTCCTGGTGAGGAGCGAGGGGAGATGGGTAAGTCTCCACCTGTACTATTTTTTTTTGTTTGCATATGTAATTTTTATGTCTTTTTAGATATATATCATGTTTTTGGCTAACAGAGTTTTTGATGGGTGAACTTTGTGTTGCGTGCAGATGTGGGACCTGTGCGGCCTGCCGATTTTGCACGGAACAGGCACCGCCCACGGCCAGAGGCCGCTGCTGCCGCCGCCAGGGGAGTAGCAATAGCAGGGAACCCTCCAGCTGGAGAGGCTAAGAGGTGTCTTAGGTGGGTTGAGCGGAACTTCACTGAGCTCACCCGCACAGTTCCCATGATCGAGATAGAGGACTTGCTGCCCTCTATGCAGACTCATATGGTGGGGTTACCTCGGACATGGGTCCGATTATTTAGGTGGTTGGGTCGGGCTGTATATGACTATAATAGGGACCACAGGCCCTGAGCAGCCTTGTAAACTTTTTATGTGCCATGAGCACCTTATTGTATATATATTTTTTGAGGGCATAAGCCCCGGTGACTCATTATGGTTCCCATTTTTTGAGGCGCTTGCGCCCATCTATGTACTCTGCGGATGTTATCATGTTTATATATGATTTTTATTTCTTTTATGTGTCTTTATGGATTATGTGTACAAAATGTATTTACATGTGTTTGATCATGATCTTTTTATGTGTGAGCAAGATGCCAATCTAAAATGTGATTAGCTAGAGTATCTGTGATTTGATTTAGACTCCTAGGAACATGAAAATATGTAATGTAATCAAAGTTGCGTTCCAAGAGACGTACCCTAAGGAATCTTCGGTGTAGAGTAGGATCGTGCACAAATATATTCTGTTTAGCTGCGACACAACCAGTTGAGCATCTAGATAGACCCGGAGATGAGAGATACCCAATGACAGAGCGTCATGAAGCAACTCAATAACTGCGCTATACTTGGCAACATTGTTTGTGGTGTCACCTAAGCATATTCCCCCGGAAGATAACAACTGACCCTGTGGTGTAAAGATTACCCAAGCTGCGGAGGCAAGCCTCCGCGTGTGTCAACTAGCACCGTCCGCATACCCAATGAACACCTCGGACTCACTTGACATCTGCCATAGTGACGAAAGACAACATTAATGACACGTCCATGACACGTTTTTCAAAATAAATTAAAGAAAGTAATAGCACAAAGACTATACATATGTTACAAAAAGTTACCCACAGTGACGATGCTATGAGTAATACTTCTTGAGGTAGAGCCCATTTCTAGGCTCCGCCAATGCATTCCCTTCAAAATTGACCAGACGATAAGCGCCCTTCTTTAACACCTCCTTAACAATGAAGGGTTCGAACCACATGGGTTTGAACTTTCATGCCCCCAGGGGGTCCTTATCTTGGTCGTAAACCAGGACAAGGTCGCCCTCAGAGAAAACCTGAGGATGAACGGACCTATGATATTGACACTTAACCTTATTCTTATGAGCCTCAGTGGCCAGGGCCGCATCACGACGCTGTTCATCAAGCTCTTCTAGGTGTACTAACCATTCTTCAAGTGGAGAAGTGTCTGGCAATAGTTGTACTGCCAATTTTAGAGATGGAATTTGACATTCGATGGGAAAGACTGCCTCTAGCTCGTAAACGAGTTGGAAAGGTGAGAAACCGATTGCAGTCTTAACTGATGTTCGGTAAGCCCATAATGCCGAGTATAACATCAAATGCCAGTTTGACTGGGCTGATTTGATGGTTCGTTGTAGCATTGTCTTAAGCGTTTTGTTAACAGCTTCCACTTGCCCATTGGCTTGGGGATAATAGGGTGATGAGTGTTCCTGCCATAACCCAAGATTTGACGTTAAATCGGTCATCATTTGATTCTAAAAGTGACTGCCATGATCAGTGACAATCTCTCTCAGGACTCCGAACTGTGCTATGATCTGGTTAAATAAGAAGAGAGCTGCAGTCTCTCCATCATCTTTGAACGTCGGCATAGCTTCGACCCACTTGGTGAAGTAGTCGATAGCCACAATGATATAGCAGTGCCCCCGTGCGGATGGGGGGTTGCAAGTAGTGTAATCAATCCCCCACTTGGTGAAGGGACCGACGGTGATAACAGGAAACATAGGAGCTGGATGTGCCCTCATCTTCTGTGAGAAGATTTGGCATGGATGGCACTTCTTGACCGACTCAATACAGTCTTTAATGAGCGTGGGCCAGAAGTAACTTGCTCGTAAATTTTTTTGGGCTGTTGCCAACCCGGATAAGTGACCGCCACAAGCTCTTGTATGACAATCGTTGAGCACTATGACGGCCTCCTCATGAGTGAGGCATCGACGCAAAATACAATCTACACCTCGCCGATACAAAGTATCATTGAGTATAAGATAGTTCTTGGCCTGATGGTGTATCCACCGACGCTCATCACGAGAAGCAGAGGTAGGACACTTCAAAGTCTAGAGATAGATCAGTATATCTCCGTACCATAGATCAGATGATTCAATCAAAAACATATCACCCCGGATAGGCGATTCCTCGGCCACAACGTCACCTGACTCAACTGGAAGTTCCGAGATAAGTTCTGCGAAGACCAGTGACTTTTTGGACTTCGCTGAAATGAAATCTAAGTCAAATTCTTGGAGGATGACCATCCATCTACTGATTTTTCCACCGATAACTCGTCGTGTCAACATGTACTGAAATGGATTCACGATGGCAACGACGGTGGTCCTACGAAACAGAACATAGTGACGGAACCGTTGGACAGCATGGACTGCTGCCAACGCAAGTTTTTTGAGATGGGTATAATGAAGTTCCGGTCCTACGAGGCCTCGGCTCAGGTAATAGATCACGTATTCAGAAAACGAATCATCTTCCTGAACTAAAACCATTCCTATGGTTGACTCTGCGACAACCAGATATAATAGGAAATCCTTGTTATAATTCGGTGGCCGTAGCAGAGGTGCTGTTGTAAGGGCGTGTTTCAATGTGTCGAAAGAGCACTGCGCTGCTTCATCCTATAGGAAAGGAACGTCTTTCTTCAGTAAATGCATGAAGCCCTTGGTTATTTCGGCATAGTTGGAAATGAAGCGTCGTAAGAAGTTCGCCTTGCCTTGAAGACTTTGAAGTTGTAAAATTGTGCGTGGGGGGGGAAACTGGACTATTGCCTCCACCTTAAGAGGGTCAACCATGATCCCCGTTGTTGACACGATGAAACCTAATAAACGTCCTGACGTGACGCAAAAGCTGCACTTGTTGGGATTTAAGCGAATCCGGAAGTAGCGACAGCGTTCGAAGATTAGTCGGAGGTGCGTAGGATGATCTTTTCGCTTGCAAGAGCGTGATGCTAAATCATCTAGATATGCCTCGACTATATGTTTGAGGTCATGAAACGCAAAAGACATGGCCCGCTGGAAAGTAGCTCTAACATTCTTGAGACCAAACGACATTTTTCGATAGGCGAATGTACCCCACGGACAAATGAATGCCGTTTTGTGTTGGTCCTCAGGTTTGATTTGGATTTGGTTATAGCCCGAGAAACCATCCATGAACGAAAAGGCTTCACAACCTGTGCACTCATCAATGATCTGGTCAATGAATGGAGTTGGATAATTGTCTTTTGGACATGCCTTGTTCAAATCATGGAAATCGGTACAGACATGAATTGTGCCTTGCTTCTTATCGACTGGCATGGGATTGGACACCCATTGAGTCAAGTGGATAGGGTATATGAACCCTGCCTTAAGCAATTTCTCAACCTCAGCTTTGATGGCTGCTGCTTTCCTAGGATTAATTGGATGAAGTTTCTGTCGAATAGGCTTAGCGTCTGGATACGTAGTGATCTCATGTTCAACTATTTTCAGATCGATGCCTGGCATTTCCTCGTAAGACCAAGAAAAAACATCGCAGAATTCTTTAAAAAGATCTGTGTAAATCTGAATCTCTTCAGGGGAGCAATAGGCTCCGACAAATACATTCTCCACGATGCCGGGGTTTTGGGAGATATTGATAGGTATCGTGGCAGCGATAGTCGCCATGTTTCCCTCAACATAAATATCCTGTGTAGCTACAAGGTTAATGGGACAAGGCTGATCTCCCGTCATGGTTATAGTGAATTCTCCCGCCTCGATTCAGTGTAACTCTGGGAGGAAGTATGATCTGTGATGAAGATCATCCCAGGGTTTGTCCGGACCAGTCATTGCTTTGATTATAGCTTCATCAGAAGGTAAGACTAAGTCTAACGAATCAGTGTTGACAAGAGAATCCTGAGCCCAGATAGGCTCAAGGGGTGGATCCAACTCTGGTATGGGAATCGGATCGAGAGAAGCTGAAGTTTGCTGAATTAGAGCGTATGCTACTTCAGCAGCCAACAAGGGTGTAGACATGCCCGCATGCCCCGTCGCATCCATCGTGTCTGATGGGGAAGGAAGATTCCATGGATTCTGAAAGTAAGTCGTGCGGAACGACGAAACATGGAAAATCTCAGCCTTGTGGTGAGTAGATATAAACCTAACATCGCTGTGAGGAGGTGGGTAATCGAAAGTACCCATCAAAGATGGGCATAAGCCAACTCCTATGTTAATGACACTGGCTTGAGGATTATCTACCATGGGAACCGTGGATGCCCCCAAGGCTGGGTCAGGTCGAGAGAAGGATAACTGATCAATAGTCACTATCCGACCTTCATGTGGAAACAATAGGACTCGAAAAACTGTAGCGACCATCGCTTGCATTGCGTAAGTCCAACTACGACCTAACAATAGATTGTAATCGATGGGGGCGTCGACTACCTCTACTTCGACGCACATGGTATTTCCTCCTAAATGTATAGGGAAAGAAGGGATGATACCATGCGGTTGGAAAGAACGACCATCGAACGCAGTGAGGAGAGTAGGTGACGGAGACAACTCAGGTTGACCAATGGATTTCCAGCATGCTAACGACATAACGCAAGTCGAAGCGCCCTCGTCTACCACCGTGCGGAAGATATTTCGTGTAAAAGTTTTCATGGGGTGAGCCACTACTATCTAAAACGCGACGTGGTAAGGCAAACGAGGTTTCAAGTTAGTCGTATCTAACATGATAGTTCCCAGGTTACAAGTCTCAGTAGAGCCTAAAGAAGTCAACAAGGCTTTTCTCTGAGTAGGGCAACTCTGGAGGACTTCCAAAGCGAACATAGCTCAAGGGGTTTGTGATAAATCTTCCACCACATAGTAGTTCTGGGCGGCCCTTGCATTTGGATTGTGAGAAGCTCGCTTAAACATACCTTTTGGGATGCGCGTCATTGTCTCACCCAACGTCTTCTCGATCTGTAGAGGAAGAAAAGGGATCTCGGCTTCTTTGCCCTTTTAAGAGGTGCTTGGTTTTCTATAATCGTGAGCTCTAGTCGTAATGAAAGCGTCACTTTTCACCATATATATGTTCGCGGAAGATGAACTGTTTGGGGGAGGGCATTTTTCATGGCTGCCCCCCTCGGTACTTGCAGAGGCTTGAGTTAAATTTTTTCCATGCTGAAAGGGGTTAGTCAGCATAGCTTGTTGATGCTACGTGACAAACTTTTGGGCCTCCGCAAGTCGAGGGAATAAGTGGGTTGGGTGGTCTTCTGCACATAGGTTGCACGGATACCTCGCCTTCCTCTTTTCTGTGGTCCCCTCACCAGCGTTATCATTTGGTTTCTTATCCCCCTTACTCTTCTTGCATTGTTTTTTCTTTCCTTCAGACTGCTGGTTAGCCTTTGGGTTAGTCATCTGTACGGAGTGTACTTCCAACGTTTGAGTAGGAGGAGCAGCCAAAGCAGGAGTTTGGCTGGCCGCTGAGTTTTGTATAGATAACTGCTGCAATTGTTTAGTCAATTGCTCAGCGGGCTTGGTTTGTGCCGAACCAACGATACCGTCAGCATGTGGTCCGGCTCTCTGTCTGGTTTTGTCCAGAATCGATCGTGGTGCATCTGGTAGGATGGTGTACAATAGACCAGACTGAGAGTAGATAAGCTCAAACTATTGAGCCCTCGTGATGGCATCTTCCTCGGAGAAAACCCCTGAAGTTGCGACGTCTTTGGATAACTGTGGAACTAAAGACTTAAGGAACCACTCGAGTAGGAATGCTGGTGGGACGGGTACTTTGATAAGACTCTTTCGGTGTCGCCACTCTCGAATATGATCCGAGATATGGTCTGCTAATGTTTGCGAGAAATTGGATAGCAACTCTGTGCCGATGTCGTATCTCACAGGTAACTGGAAATGGTTAAGGAAATCCATCTCCAGTTCGCCAAAAAAGGAATATCGTGAACGATAAAGCTCTATGTACCATTTCGTGGCACTCCCAATAAGAGTGCGTTGAAAGAATCGCAACTGGACGGAGTCATCTTTCAATGAGTTAGATGAACACCATAAGTGAAAAGTGGTCATGTGATCACCTGGATCTTCATTAGGCTTGGCCTTGAACTTTGGGATGTCTGAAGGCAACTTCGTCGGCATAGGAGGCCAATGCGGATCGTGACAGATTGGATCATTCAACAACCGTGTTAAATCTGGCAAGTGTAACGTTGCCAAGAAAGGGAGTTTAGGTTGTTGTTGATAGCCAGGATAAAAGGGTCTTAGGGTTTGACTGGCACCAGGTTGCCAGGAAAAGTTTGGCTGCTAGCTTGGGTTCTGGTAGAAGCCATTGCCCTAACCAGCGTAAGGGTTTTTCATTTGAGGAGACATCATTTGCTGATTCCCCATGAAGGACATAGGATGTTGGGCGTTCATCTTGTTTGACAGACTTTGGGAAGGATTACTCCATGCCGGTCCCGAGGGGAGAGGCATAGAAGTCTGTCCGGGGTTCCAATGGCTATGGAAAGAATTGCCCCAGAACGACATTCCAGATGAAGGAATGGATCCTTGTCCTGAGTTCCAAGGTCCTGGTATGTGTCCCCCAGCGCAGGAATAGTACCCTGTGCCGACGTAGACTATCCAAAAATGGGTGTGCCCCCTGATGGGAAAGAAGTAGATGCGAAAGTGTTACCACCAAACATCCCGTTCCAAACAAATGGTGATGAACGTACCGGTAGAGTTTGCGCAGGTGATCCTTGACTCCCGGCTCCAAATGGACTCATGTGTGCAGGCTGCCCGGCGGACTGCTGATGCAATCCACTAAGCGAAGGGGACGAAGGAGGGATATGACCCCCAGCGTAAGGAAAAGAATTATAAGGGACAGGAATGCCCCCACGTTGACCTTGCAGAGGAGCGTTAGAGCTCCCTTCCCCCAGACCAAAAGTCTGTAAAGTGGAAGAGGTGAGTGCAGGACTTGTCCCTGAACTAGGCATACCATATGAAAATGGAGGGCCTGTCGCACTAGGTATGTAATGAGGTGTGGCCGCCACGATAGATGGCGTCGGACCATTGTGCGACGTAGTTGCGGCCGAGACCATGGTGGCCTGGACCATCGACAAAGGCAAGTTAGGAGAAGCTTCTCCTGTGGTAGTAACAGTGATAGGGATGGAAGCATTCCCAGATGAAGTAATTTGTTCCATAACTGAGTTAGGCACTGATAGGCGTTCGTAAAATTGAATTGGCACAATAATGTCTGGCCAAGAATCAGCATTTGAGGTTTCAACCGATCCAAGATTGGTGGATGATTCCTTCAGGAGGTGTTCAGGCTCAATGGTTTGAAACTCGGTTACTTTGAAAGACCCTCGTTGGTCTAATTTCCACCTCAGAGGTGGTGGGGGTGGCTCCAGTATAACCGGCGGCAGGCCCAGAAGCCTTCGTGACCGGCGGAGCTTTGAATCCTCCACTGTGTGAGAAGATTCATGACACGCTAAGGTATTCTACACGAACAAACAGTAATACACACTAAAAGAAAGCCCCTAGAAGATAAATCAAGAAAGCACTATACTAGTTGGAAGAACGGTTACCACAACCAACACTAGAGCAACTTATCGGTGCAAGTGCAACTCGAATACGAAAGCACCCTCCGGGTATACTCTGCAAAGAGTTGGTCCGAAGCCTGTCCTAGGTACCACGGTATACCCCCGCAATCACCTGTGTATGTCCCTAGGAAAGATTGGAAACTAGTTTGCCAGCACGTGAACAACTATCAGGCGGGTACAGTCGACAGTCAGGTAGACCACAATGAGCAGGGTATCAAGCCCGAAACCTGTCAAGGGTATCGAGAGAAAATGGTCCAGAAGATGACTGAGGACCTCGAATGGATTCGAGACCCACGAAGCTCCGTGGCAAATGCAAACGACAGATTTCCTTAACAGATCCTCTATATGTGTTCTCCACAATGCTCGGTCCAGCTTTGGAGGGGTTATCTCCACTGCCTTTCCTTACGCGACCTCTTGTTTAGCCCCTGTGTTAGAGGGGGGTCCTGAATAACTTTCCGTAACTGGACTTCTACACTCCCTAATGACAGACTCCAATGTTTGGTTTGGGTGGCCTTGGAGAATTTACTCTCCAACCTATTCCAAGGCCCTATTCTTAAGCTAGTGTATGCACCCTACAAATAGAAAAATCTACTTGATTTTGTTTAGCGTTGCTTTTAGTGGGATTTTTAAAGTCTCGAGGTGCGAAAGTGAAACTGATGTTGTGAAAAAAGACTCAAAGCAAAATGAACAAGAAATGCTTGGAAACAGACTTCTATAAAAAATGCAAAACCAACAACTTTTCAATGAAAGACTTCTTTTATTTTTCAAATTTACTAAGATATCATGCAGTAAATAAAGAGAACTTTCGCTCAGATCTGCAAGCTACTTATACTAGACATGCACTGCAAAAAATTATGCAAAAAGACTTCTTTCCTAGCTACTGATGCAACAACACAATCTTCAAATCAAGAAGAAAATGAAAGAATTTTTATTTTATTTTATTGCAAAATACCGCAACAAGGAAAAATGATGATAAGAACAAAACCAAGAGAATGAAAAGAAAACTCTGGCTTAAAGCGCAGATCGAAAAAGAATCAGAGCACAAAATGCAAAAAAGCAATCAAGAAAGCCCCAATTCCAACACTTGCCTAAAAACCATAAAACAAATATTTTTTCTCTTTTGTCTTTTCTATCAAAACATCACATAACAAACACAAGTTAAGGATAAGATGCCCTGACCTGCTGACTGTGCAGCTCCAGACTCTCTGCCCCTGAGAGGAGCTCTTCTCACCATAGGAGGGGATGACTACCCCACCCAAGCTGAAAAGATACCAGACAGACCCGCGACTGTCACCAAGACAACACACGTTCAACCACGTGCTGAGTTATAACAGAACGTGGGTACCTGTGCTCAGACTTGAAGCAGCTCACGGGTAGGTATAAAATATGAGAAAAAATCAAACACAGGCAGCCCAGACCTGAAAGAGGCCTCTAGTATTGACAACCAAGGTCTCCTAAAGGCTTGGATGCTTCCACTTTGACAGACTAGGAGAATTTGCAAAAAAGAAAACAAATACAAAAAACAACCAAAACAATAAAGCAGATTGAAAGCAAGACAGTAAACCAATCAAGACCCAGACAGGATCCAGAAAGCCCCCTGAGAAGGTAAACTTCTACCAGGGAAGAGGAGACTGCCTCTTAAGATTCCTGGGCTCTACACACTACTGAAACCACTACAGTAGGCATTCAAATGTGGGTTGTAGAAGGTTAGGGCGTGGGTTACCCACGAGCAGGGCTTCTGCAGGCCGTGGGTACCTTTGTGTGTCCCGAGAATAAATGTCAAGCGTCAGTCAAGGAAAACTGGTATTGATAACCAGGTTCCCTGCTAGCATTGACCTAACAAACAACAAAATAAACAAAAAAACCGAGACTAAACTTCTTTGAACTACCCAAAAGATCTTTAACCAAATCCGGAAACCCTTAGAGTAAAATTTCCCCAACGGAGTCGCCAATTCTGTTGTGGGGTTTTTCTACCCTACAGACTAGCAAGCTAGGGCTTTAAAATTGTATGCAGATCATGACCCTTAAGAAATAACTTTTAACCTCCTACCCAAACCTAGAACCCTTTTTCTCAAGCAAACATGGGAAGAATCAACTAACCTTTTTATCGACGGTTGAAGTAGATCCTCCGTTGAGCTTTTATCTCCTTGCTGCTACTGCTCCTTCCACAAAGCGATCCTGAAATCAAGACAAAACTATGCATGCATGCTACTGATCTACTAGAGGGTTAAATATTAAACACAAATCAAATAACATAGATAAGACTCATGTATTTGGGACGAGAAAAGCATCTTTTCATTAATCTCAATATGAATCAACTTACAATGATTTTAGAGATCGGCCACCGTTCCTCGATCCTGATCCTGGGCTCCTCCTCTTCTTTTTTCCTCCAACTGCTTTGCTTGAAATCTCCTAAAGCTTGAGGAAAGGCTAAAGGGTTGGGACAAAACGGACTTGGCAATTTGGCAGAGTTTCTTTGCTATGATTTTTCCTCCTTTGAATAGTACCCCTACCCCTCCTTTTATAGGCTAGAAGGAGCTAGGATTTTAGGTGAACTCTCGGCCATGCATGGCTGGGAGTTCCAGTTAACTATCAAAAATCTTTTCATCCCAGTGGAAACTTTCCTTATTTTTTTCTTTGTTAGGTAAACACAGGCTGTAGTGGGCTAGCCCACGGTCCACCGCGTGCAGTAGAAGGCCAACAAGCGGTCCAACGTGCCCAGTGAGAGGTTAGGGCACGGGTTGCTTGATTTGAGTGGTTTTTCAAGGTTTTATTCAGCATGGCTTTGGCAAGGAAGAGACATGAGTTGGCCTGATGCCAGGTAAGCCTCTGTGGTGCATTTTAGGGTTATAACAGCATGTACACTTCTTTGGGGGTTTTACTTCATGATTGGCCTTTGGCCGGACTATCTGTTTGGGTGGTGACTAGTGAAGGGGGAAAACCTTATATTTATATTCTTAGTCTTTTGCCTCTTCAAAACCCCAGGTCATTGGGGACATCTCCTCCGGGCCTAACCTCCCTAAAGAGAAAGAGCCATCCCATTGTGGTGACATTGGGTGGGATTGGTTCTTGTTACACCAGTTTGGCCTTCTATCGTATAGCCTTTTATCCTAGCTAAAAACTATGCGATAACATTTTGGCACCATTGCCAGGAAACACTGAGTCAAACCTTCCTCAGACAACACTTTTTCGGTAAGCTTTGCCCTTATGGTTTCTATCTTACAAGCTTACCCGATGACTCCACTTTGGGTGTTTTCCATTATCTTTCGATAGTTTGAAGAAAACTATCTAGCGACTCCACTAATGATGAAGCCAACTATGACTTCAAAATGGGATCCAAGGAACTAAAAACCTTTGGACATGAGTAAAATCCTGGGATATCCCAGACGAATGCCCCCCTTTTATAAAAATTGGCTTCCTAGATTCATTGGCATCGATGGAGAAAGTCCGGATTATCACATGAGCAAATTCTGGGCTTTCTTTCAATACTTCCCTGTCAATGATGAGGCTGAAGATTTGGTGATGAAGCTCTTCTCTGCCTCTCTACATGGAGAGGCTAGAAGATGGTATGATAATATTCCAGCTGACAACATCACATATATGGACCATTTTGAAGAAATCTTCCTTGCAAGGTGGGTTATGAAATTGGAAGATATACAATCATTGTTGAAAAGTCTTGAATGCATAAAAAAAATAGAGGATGATATCATTAGAGTTTTTGGGGTCAGGTTCCAGAGGTTGCTTTACCAGATTCCTGAAAGCCATTGTCCTAAAGACAAGTACCTCGTTTATCTCTATGCTAATGGACTTCAGGGTCATTTGAGCTTCATCCTAAATAAAAATAATCCTAAAACACTTGCAGAAGCTCACAACATGGCCATTCGCATCGAAAAGAATCTCTCCTTGTCTAGAAAAAATGACCATACCATTGACACTCTCAGCTTGATAAAAATAGTTTCCCTTGAAAGCTTTGTTGAAAGAGAAGGGAACAAGTTTTTGACCAGCAGAATGAGGATGTGATTAAGGAGAAATAACCTAAGCAAGATGAGGAAGTACCAACCTACACTCCTCCTTCTGATAAGGCCATCCAAGAGCATGTTTCTCCTGCACAACATAATGATAATGAGGTTAGTTGTTTCCCTTTTCAGGATACCGACAACACCTTGTTCCTTGATTCATAAAATCAAGGAGAAATGAAAGCCTTGAATGAAATGGATATTCCTTGCTATAAAATTGAAGAAAAAGAAGCAATCCATGAGGATGAAACAATAACACATGCTGAAAATGCCAAAGTCCTCGAAGCCCCTACATGAGAAGAAACAATAAGTTTCCCTCCTCCCCTAGCTTTTGATGATGCTTTACTTTATGATGAAGGAAATTAGGAGGAGGAGAATGAATTTTCAAATGTTTCAAACCCTGTATGTTATGACACAGATAGTGACATTGTTGATAACATTGATGAGTTCATACATGTTGGGAGACATAGGTGGGATATAGTTAGTTATGACCTGGATCCCATCTATGACACTGAGATCATTTCCAAGTGTTTCCCTTGCAATTATCACAATAGATTACTTTTGACCAGTGGCAACAAGGAGATGAGATTTTTACCTGTACTTTTCAAAAAACCAAGTGTTGTTGGGAAATAATACCCTACGGACTAGCAAACTAGGGTAGATTTGCATGCAGATTTTGACCTTTAAGAAATGACCTTTTAACCTACCACCCAAAACTTAAACCCCTCTTTCAAGACACATACATGGAAAGGAACTACTAACCTTTTTACTGATGTTTGGTGTAGATCCTTCGTTGTGCTTTGCCCACTTACTTGCGCTGCTCCTTCCAAAGTTAATCCTGCAATCAAGACAAAACACTATGCATGAATGCTATTTTTCTACTTGAGGGTTAGAAATTAAGCATAAATTACACAAATCACATATAACTCATGCATTGGGACGGGAAAAGTATTCTTTTATTAATCTCAAGATGAATCAACTTACAATGATGATAGAGACCGACCACCGCTCCTTGATCCCGATCCTGGGCTCTTCCTCTTCTTTGTCCTCCAACTGCTTTGCGTTAATTCTCCTTAGGCTTGAGGAAAGGCTAAATGGTTGGGATAAATGGATTTGGCAAATGGGCAGAGTTTCTTCGCTATAATTTCCCCCCTCCAAATAATACCCCTACCCCTTCTTTTATAGGCTAGAAGGAGCTAGGGTTTTGGACAAACTCTCGGCCATGCATGGCTGGGAGTTTTAGTTAACTGACCCATAGCTTTTTGTCCCATCGGAAACTTTCCTGTTTTTGTGCTTTGTTAGGTAAACGAGGGCTGTAGTAGGCTTTCTTGCATTCCAACGCATGCAGTAGTAGGCTTGTTAGCGTTCCAATGCATGCAGTAGTGAGTTAGGGCGCGTGTCACTTGATTTAAGAGGATTTTCAAGAGTTTATTCAGCATGGCTTTGGCAAGGAAGGGATATGAGTTGGCTTGATGTCAGGTAAGCATGTGTGGTGAAATTTAGGGTTATAACACCAAGGATGACCTAGTACCTTGTTTTCCTGATGATTTTCAGTCTTACCTTGAGATTTTTTATGAGTACCCTTCTGAGCACTTGGATTCTCCCCATGCAGATGATTACAAACCACCATTGTGCTCAGGTCTTAATACAAGTAAGGCCCTCCTTTTATTAAAGGAGGATCCTTGTGACATTTCTCCCCAACCACTTTCGATTACTATACTTTGTTGTGTTGCTAGAGTTGTGGTTGGGAAGTATGTTTTCGATTTTGATTTTCCTCTAGGGAAAACCCTAGAGTCCAAGGGTTGGTTAAATATTACAAGCTTAAGTGTATCTTCTCAATTTTTCAACTATCCCTTGATAATTTTCCAGTCGTCTAATACATCCTTGTTAATCCCTTCCCAAACTTCACAGTATGAGAATGTCTTAGGTAGCCAATGTGCTGACCTTTTGAGTTAGTGTTCTGAACCTTGGACTTTTCTTGACCCCTTCATGAAGTGGATTGAGTACTTTCCTCAGAGATGGACTTGGCAGGATTTTATCCCTCCCACCCGCTTCCATGAGTTAGACTTTGAGATTTCCGATGATATGATATATATTCTAACTCATGACATGTTTGTGCTTAATTTATCACTATTTTGGTTTATGATGAAGCACAAAGGTAGGTATCGTGGGACATTACTAGATTTGCTACACTGGTCGTTTGACTACATCGAACATCTAGCCAACAGGTAAGAAAAGGTGGGAATTTGCTCTACATTCGCATATTGATTGTTTTACTTTAGTATATATACATCTATATGTATGCTAGGGTGGAATTACCACCCCAATTTTGTTATTGATACTTCTATCAAGATTGAGCTGGTATGAAATTTATGCCAAAGATGCTAAGGTTCTCATGCACTCTACTGCGATCACATGTCCCCAAGTTGGAGTCTGATGTTATCCCCACTTTTTAGGGATAACTAGGAGATCATGTCTCAAGGCCCATAGGTCCTAGACATGGAGTACCGAGAGAAGGATTGATCTGAGCATGGCCCTGGAGGCCCCACCTTTTCTTCTTCCATTGTCTTTGTCTTGTCAGCAGCAACAACATCCATCATCGTTGGCTTGGACCTGTATCAAAAGAGGTTCTTGCTCCATGAGGTAATTGGTCTGGGTATCATGGTATGTGTCACCTTTGATCATTAAAACCTTTAAATATATGCATCAGATTCCTTTTATCTCTAACAATTGCTTGGATCTTACATTTTCCCACTTGACCATGTTTGGGGGGGTTGACAAAGTGCCCTAGCAATCCTGTGTTTGTAGGTTTTGGTTTTCCACTAGGGGGATTTCTGAAAATCCATCGCCCACTCCCATCATAGAACCACTCTTACATCTTGTTTCTCACTCACCTATCCCATTCCCCTTGTCTAGGCATTGGGTTGACCTGTTTTCAAGACTGCACCTTACCTCGTGGGAAGAAGGGGCTAAAGGCCTAGAAGGTAAAAGAAAGTTGGTAAAATATAAAAGCCTAAGAATAAACCTTGAGATGCTTCACCCAAGGATCCCTGAGAAAGCAATAAAAAGATTCTCAGCAAGAAACAAGAGGGACCCAAAAAAATAATAAAACAAGACCTAGTCAGAGGATAGGGGATCTCATCATGAGCCAGCCTATTAGGTCCATGGGTACCTATCAGTATGACATTTCCATCAACTGTTTACCATGCCAGGGCAGTGACTCTTGGTTGCATGGCCAAGGGAAAGGGGTCTCATCATGAGCCAACCTTCTCATTTCTGCGAAAGTACTTGTGGGTAACACTGTCAGCCCTAGTCACCATGCCAAGGCAGTGTCCCCTAGATAAATCTTGAACAAAAAAGGAAAATAAAAGAATAAAAAGAATAAAGGAAAGAATGGGCTTGGAAAAAAATACATCCATGACAGGTACAACTCACCTTCTACAAAGGCACCCACAGGTAACGCTTATGCATACTTGGCCCTCACTGTACCCACATGTTTGGACATCCCTTGACAACATCACCTCACTGACATGGCTTGAATGAGTTCTTTTTAGGAACTTTCCTTTTCCTGTGGACACTAGCCCAATAGAATGCCTTTTCTTTTTCCCCGGACTTGTATTGCAGGATTATGTAATGTCTTTGAGCTGTTAACTAATGTATTAGGGATTTTATGCATATTCTTAATAATATTAATGATGAAATGTGATTGACATTGCTATGATCCCTATGACTGATGAGCCCATGGAGGGTGTAGCTTTTGATGTGCAGGACCATACCTGAAGGACAAGTATCATTTGGACCGGTACACATGGAGAGATGATCAGTTCATACCTTCATGGGGCTAAATATCCCACCATATGGATGTTGAGACCCCATCAGGGGGCAAAGATAGGGTAGAGGTTGATCAGAGTCTTTGCACTAGAGAAAAGGAGGATGTTCCACCAGAGGCACCCCGACATAGCTTAGACTAGGGGTGTTACACATTATTTTTGTCATCCCTATGACCGTTAATGATGTAAACCTATCTGGTGCCTTCAGAGGGGTCAGTGGCCTAAGTTCTTGAAGAGAGAAGGGAGAAGAACTTTTCCTGAGAAAAGAAATTGTATTTTCCTGTGTAAAAACCTTATAAAAAAGGAAGTTCGCAGGCTGCCTATGTATTAGGGTGCAAGAATGCTTGATTCTCGTAGGATGCATCATAGATAGGGTGTGAACATTTCACATGTTGCACTATAAGTAGGGTACGAGAATGATTACATGTGGGAAAAACGAGCGTTTTCTCGAATCTTCTAGAAGGAGAAACTTCCACGGTGAGGTGGCATCCGAATGGTTTGGATCTTACTCGCTTTCATGATTTAGTGAGATCATCCTAACCTCCTCACCTTATCCTCTTAAACTTATAAAAGGAGAGGAGCTCTCATGGATAAGGGGTTCTTGAGATTAGCTTTGGTTTGCTTGGAATTATTAGCTTGGTTAGAGTGGCTTTGAGATTTTCTTTGTCAAGATAGATTGTGAGTAGCTATCAGATCCATGGTCTCATAATCCTTGGAGAAAGAAGTGTGTGGGGAATGAAGGACAGTTGGAAGGGACCTTACAACATCAAGGCCATGGTTGTAATCTCTCTTTCACATTTAATATGATACAACAATATGATTCTTTCCTATAAATCTTGTTGTGTTTTATTGTATGATTCCTTGATCACATACATAGGTTTATATTGGGTTTATGCTATTACTACCACTTTGGTTGGTTGTGTTCTTTTGCAGGTTCATCATTGTATGAGCATTGGAATGGAGCTAGGATGATGATGATGAGAGGAAGCGACATTTAAATGGTATGTCACCTATCCCTCTTTAGTTAGTAAATTCAATATTTAAAATTTAAGGAAAGCATCATGTTCTGGTGTGTTTTGTTCTAGATCTAGGTGGATCTAGGGAGATTAGTTAGTGTCCGCACCTCCCGATTTGTCCGAGAACAAAATTGGCGACTCCACTGGGGAATGGATTGTTTCCTAGTTAGTCTAGATTCCCTGTCCTTTTTTAAAATTTTCTTTGATTACAGACATTCTCGCACTGTACCTGTCTATGGAATGCAAGAATCATTGATGTTCGCACCCTGCTGTTAGGTTCAGTGTGAACTTCTCGCACCCTACCAATGTCTAGCCTGTGAGAATACCTAATTCTCACACTGCAATATACTGCTAGGCTGTGAAATTGTTTGTAAACTTTTTGGATTGGGTCTTGTCCTCTTTTGATGACCCAGTTTTTCTTTGATCAACTGGATTGAGCTTTTAGAGCCTATATTGATCTATTTACAGTCTGCTTGACATTATTTGAGTTGCTTTTAGCCATCTTTGCTTTGTTTGGTTTTGAAGGATTAGTCTCTTTGTTTGAGTGTCTTTCAATTACAAAGTGTGTGTTTTCTTTAGAATTGTTTATGGAAAGATCAGATTTCTTCTGAATAGTTCGCTTTAAAAGAAAACTTTTAGTTTGGGTTTCTTTGTTTTAAGAAAGTTCTTTAGAATTGTTTATGGAAAGATCAGATTTCTTCTTACTAGATTTTTAGTGTGTGTTGTTTGTCTTCCCTAGAGGACTCTAGATTGGATATTTATTTAATGGTGTTAGTTCCCGAAATGACCAATGAAGGAACCCCTGCTCCAGGGAAACCTTTTTTTTTTTCTTCTTATGGAAACATTGGTCCTCCTCCCATCGCTACTTTGAGCCTTCTAGGTATCACTATTGGATTGTTGGTATGGTTGTTTTCCACTTAGGTAATCTCGAATGCAGTTAGTGATTCCATCACAAGCACTTCCTCCCAAGAGCATCAACCTCATGTTGATCCTTCACCTTCTTCACCAGTAAGGTCTTCTTCACCTTCTTCGCTCGCAAGGTCGCCTTCCATTTCATCTTCTTCGTCGAGTGAAAGTTCTGAATCTAGTAACTCGGTGAATAAGAAGAAGAAGAAAAGAAAGCTTAAGAAGAAGAAAGATAAACAAGGATCCAAACCTCCAACCAATGTCAAACATGTTGGAAAACAACCAGTTACTGTTAATCGTGCTGGAAGTGTTGATGATGTCAATATCACCCAAACAACCTGTAAGCCCAAGTACCCTTGCAGGCTTTGTAAGGGTATCCATCTTCTTAAGGAATGCCCGGGTCTATCAAAGTTTATAGAAGCATGGTCTACACATCCTCGCCAACCTATTTCGTTAGCCTCTGAACAACATGCTGATGACCTCCCGTCAACTAGTCATGATACCATTGGGAAGAAGAAAAGTAGAGTCAAGTTCTCGTGCATGTTATGCAAAGGGATTCATCTCACTCACCTTTTCCCTTGTATGGACGAAGCCTCTAAATTACTGGAAGACATGATTGTTTCACAACCTCAACTTCCAGCTTCTTACTGTAAGCTTTCTCTCAACCCTCCAATAGTTGATGGAATGATCACTCCGGTCCCGTCACCGGTCAATCCAGTTGATCATGTTGTCAATCTGGTCACGTCCTTAGTTGAACCAGTTGACAAATTGGTTGTTCCAATACCATCCTCGGTCAATCTCATTCTCCCCTCAGAGAGAGAAACTAAAGAGGTGGATCTGATCCCATCCTCGATCGATCCCACTCTCTCGTTAGAGAGTGTCACCCAAGTGGTCAATCTGTTTCCTCCTGTCGATCCCATTCTCCCCCTGGAGAATGAAACCCAAGTGGTCAATCTGATCTCATCATTGGTCTATCCTACTCTCTCGCTAGAGAGTAAACCCTATACTGCCCATGTTTTTCTCGTTAATACAGATTCTACCATGCCGGGGGCTATTCATCCTTCTCCCGTGGAACCCCCTTCAAGTAATGAGGCCATCCATTTTGATTGGGGTGTGCTAACTGGACCTCATCTTCCCTCTTACATTCCCTTCCAGATTACAGTACAGGTTTTTGGTTGGGATGTTCCTCAAACATTGATAGATGAAGGTTCATCTGTTAGTATTTTGTCCTCTATTGCTTGGCACACTTTGGGTTGTCCTCCACTTACGTCAGTTACGCAGAATCTGTTAGCTTTTAACAGAAGAACTAGTCAACCTTTAGGGACCCTTCCTCAGTTTCCTATGACTCTGGGAGGGAAAACCGTCTTTATTGATGTCATGGTAGTCCAAGACCCCTTGGATTTTTCTTTACTCCTCGGGCGATATTATGTATATGCCATGAAAGCTATTGTGTCTACTCTTTTTCATTTGATATATTTCCCTCACGATGGACGGGTTGTGACTATTGATCAACTTTAATTCATTGACCCCACCTGGATTGCCTCCCTGAATGGTTCTTCTATGTATATGGTATCACCCCCGCCACAGGTCAATTATGTGGCATTGTCGCCCATGGCTTCGACTTCTGATAACTTAGATCCAGTAGTTGAAATAGTGATCTCTTCGATAGGGTTGTTAGAGCTTGATCTCTTTACTCCTATCACGACCCTCGACATGGTGTCCTTCCAGAGTGTGTTTTTTCTGTCAAATGAAGACCTCTTGGAAGCCATGACTGAGTTTTGTCCCTTGACATGGTCTCCTTCCGAAGATTTGTCCTCTTGGTATCCATGATCAAGAAGACTCCGAGGATAGTTTTCACGTCTCTGTAGCAACCTGGTTTAAAAAATGAAACGGAGGTTCTGAGGATAGTTTTCATGTCTCTGTAGCAACCTCGTTTAAAAAATGAAACAGAGGTTCCGAGGATAGTTTTTGCATCTATGAGGCAACCTCGTTAAAAAATGAAACAAAGGTCTATGAGCATGATTTTCTGATTTTAAGCTCATTAAAAAATGAAACCAGACTTGAGCATAGTTTTCTAATTTCAAGATCATTAAAAAATGAAACCACTCGAGGATAGCTTTTTTGTCTCTGAGGCAACCTCATTAAAAAATGAAACAAAGGTTGTGAGTATAGTTCTTGTTTCTGTGTTGAGCTCGTTAAAAAATGAAATAGTTTTTCCCCCTCTCTATTTGAGTCAAGTCCTTCGTCTAGTATTTGAAGCTTCATTTCCTCCACCTTTGTTGTTGGATGAAATGAAGCTTGGGGGGCAATACTTCTAGCCTCTGGACTTCATGCTGAAGTAGAGCCACTAGCTTCTTAAGTTGGGGGCTAAGTACCAACCATGCGTTGGGAAGTTGCAAGCATAGTTTTCTTTGGTTCAAGCTTGTTACACATTATTTTCATAATCCCTATGACCATTAATGATGTAAACCTATCTGTTGCCTTCAAAGGGGTCAGTGGCCTGAGTTCTTGAAGAGAGAAGGGAGAAGAACTTTTCCTGAGAAAAGAAGTTGTATTTTCCTGAGTAAAAACCTTATAAAAAAGGAAGTTCGCAGGCTGCCTATGTATTAGGGTGTGAGAATGTCTGATTCTCGTAGGTTGCATCATAGCTAGGGTGCAAATAGTTCGCAGGTTACACTATAAGCAGGGTGCGAGAATGCTTACACATGGGAAAAATGAACATTTTCTCGAATCTTCTAGAAGGAGAAACTTCCATGGTGAGGTGGCATCCGAATGGTTTGGATCTTACTCACTTTTATGATTTAGTGAGATCATCCTAACCTCCTCACCTTATCCTCTTCAACTTATAAAAGGAGAGGAGCTCTCATGGAGAAGGGGTTCTTGAGCTTAGCTTTGGTTGGCTTGGAATTATTAGCTTGGTTAGAGTGGCTTTGAGATTTGCTTTGTCAAGATAGATTGTGAGTAGCTATAAGATCCATGGTCTCAGAATCCTTAGAGCAAGAAGTGTGTGGGGAATGAAGGACAGTTGGAAGGGACCTTATGACATCAAGGCCATGGTTGTAATCTCTCTTTCACATTTAATATGATACATTAATATGATTATTTCCTATAAAGCTTGCTTTGTTTTATTGTATGATTCCTTGATCACATACATAGGTTTATATTGAGTTTATGCTATTACTACCACTTTGGTTGGTTATGTTCTTTTGCAGGTTCATCATTGTATGAGAATTGGAATGGAGCTAGGATGACGATGGTGATAGGAAGCATCATTTAAATGGTATGTCATCTATCCCTCTTTAGTTAGTAAATTCAATATTTAAAACTTAAGGAAAGCGTCATGTTCTGGTGTGTTTTGTTCTAGATCTAGGTGGATCTAGGGAGATCAGTTAGTGTCCACACCTACCGATTTGTCCAATAACAAGGGGGTTGAGCCCTTATTCACTGAGAGGTTGGCCTTGGAAGGCCTGAGATGTCACCTTTGATGACCATGACATCATCCAGCCCATTGGATGTCTTTGGAGGTAGACTGAGCAACAGTGACATGTGTGGCATGTTGGAGAAGTCCCTAGAGGGCTAACATTTTTCTCCAAGATGTTTCATTTTCCCTAGAAAGGGCTAGCGCCTCTCTTAGAGGGGATTTTACTCTCTTTTATGCTTAATTAGGGTTTTTAATTGACAATTTAATGTAAAACAATATTATTTTGATAAGTTTGCCTTGTCGTCCTTTTACCTGACCTAAAATGTAAAATTAGGTCAAGGTTTTGTATAAATGAGATAATTTCACTCTCATTTTTTCATCATCACTCACTTAACACTTGGTGAGGTTTGAAATTTGCACCCTGTCTTGGGTTATTGGCTGATTTAGTGAGGCACACTTGTTCAAGGAAGACTTTTTGGCATTCTATGGTGTTTCTCTTGAAGGAAGGTGTTACAACTAGGGTTTGCATGGTTATTTATTGATGAATTGTAAGTATTTTTATGCAAAACTTTTTAAATGAATGGTTGTAGTCTTATTTTCTTGCATATGTTTATAATTTGCTGAATCAAAACCCTGGGTGACAAGAACACAAGTAGGTCCTTGTCTCATGTCTCTTGATAGAGAAGCTTTCAGCCATTGAAGAAGAAAAAGAGAGCCTAGCCGTAGCTACACTCCTTTTTCTTCCTCTCCTATGCTAACCATACCATTTAGAATTCAATAGGAACAAGACGTCCCAGGCCTAGGTTATCTACACTTAGGGTTGTTTTTCTTTTAGGGTTTGATAAAAGAGCCTTGTTGTAGCAACACTCTCCCTCATTAAACCTTCTTGTCTTGATTTTGTGATTCATTTGAGCTAGCTGTTTTGCCAAATTGACCTAAGGAAGGAGTAGAGAGCACGAGGCCTTGTTGTAGCAACACCATAGTGAGCCTCTCTCCCCTAGGGTTTTGATTTTGAGGCCTTGCCTTAGCAACACCTCAAAACTTCTCCCTCTTGTCCTTGGTCTTTGTCTCCTTCAAATCTTGCGTCCTTCATTATTGAGTCCATTAAACCCTAAGGCACTGATCCTAAGACCCCCAAGAATTGAAGTAGAATTTGATCTAAATAATCTCAAATACTTTGAATTTCAAGTCATAACTACACTAACCCTAGCCTAGAGTAACCTACTAACCCTAGTTGCTGACATCATTATTGGTTATTTAATCTTTAATGCAACAATGTTTTGTCTTGAGAGCAATTGAATGATGGTTTAGGCATTAATTGAATAAGGTGTTGATTGGTTACATTGAATGCTACATTGTTCCAATATTTATTGGTGAAGTGTTATAACTTTTCATTGATGTTGATAAACATTGACTTCGTCAACATTTATTGCTAATTGCTTATATGTATTTATCAGATAGTCTTATGAAGTACTAACCCATTGAAATAGCTTGCACATATCAGTTTGTTGTTGCTTTGTTCCAGGAAGATACACATCTTTGGGGGTTTTACTTCCTTATTGGCCTTTGGCTGGACTATTTGTTTGGGTGGTGACTTATGAAGGGGGAAAACCTTATCTTTATGTTCTTATCCTTTTGCCTCTTCAAAACCCCAGGTCATCGGGGACATCTCCCCTGGGCCTAGCCTCCCTAAAGAGAAAGATACATCCAATTGTGGTGACATTGAGTGGGATCGGTTCTTGTTACACCAATTTGTCCTTCTATCTTATAGCCTTTTACCCTAGCTACAAACTATGCGATAACAGGTCTCATACATGAGTAGCTTACTAGCATTCATTGTTATAACAAGTTCTTATCTTTTAATTCTTTGGTTACTACCCCATAACCAAATTAACATGACATTCTACTATGTCAGTGTGTGCATTCAGAAGCTAAAAATCTCTGAATTAATACAGGCCTTTAGCCTTTACCACATCCAGTGGTATGCATTCAACAATATAATCATGTGATTTTATAAATTAACTCTGGCTGAGGAAATTCTTACCTAAATTTCCTTTCAGCAATTATGCAAAAAGAGTAATACAAACTCATGCCTGCATGACTGCCATTAATAAATTTTATACTACCTGAATGTCTAATGGCAGTAGAAGCTTTCATGCTTCTTTTATCAAACTTATAACCAACAATTCAGCTCTCTGTTGCTTCCTTCCTTATGAAGCAACATCACCAACAACACTTGAAAACAGACAAGCATTCTTTCTTCTGGCTGACTAAACAAGTCGTAACCATACTAACTGCCACATAAATTGCAACAACTTCTTTCCCATGTGCAAATTTTCCTTGTTGAACCCAGAAGTCTTCAATTATTCCCGAGTTCCTAAATCTTCATGTGCTTTCACTGTGATCACTACACATGATCATTCCTACCCTGAGAACTTTCGACGCAGTGCCCCTACCTCAGCAGGGTTTGCTAACCTCCAGGTCAAAGGATCTTTCAATATTCTCAATGGAATTGACTCTTCGGGCTTGTGATTGAACCTAAAACAATTATACATAGGTTCCCTTTCCTTCTATGTGCAGTTCTTGATAGACCAGCGGGATATTCCCATGTGCTTCGAAAACTCCAAGTTTCAGGCGCTAGCCCCTTTTTCATTAGCCCTTTCCTTCATAAAACCATGGGCTATGACCTCACGGAAAACTGTGATTGTGGGCGTGGGAAAAAGTGGTTCTAGGCCAACCCACTTTTCACCCCACAATTCACCTCCAGCTGGCACGTATCCCTTTGTTAAAATTGTGGTATAAATTGTGTCCCGCTCTTAGATTTTTAACATCCGAGCAAGTTTTGGCCCTGCAATTCTTCTCGACCATCAATCTATCGCTTTCGGCGATGATCCATGATCAACGGATGCTATCTATCCTCCCATTTCTACCTTCTTTCCTCCTTCCACATGCGATCCCAGGTCTACACGATCTATCGACACGTAGCTCCCTTCCCAAATCAATAGCTATGGTTGATTCCATCTCTCCGAACCTTGGGAGTTTCAACTCTCAACTATCTTCTTTTCCCCGTTTGAAAATCTTCTGAAGTGGAACATCTATTGACACCTGTCCTCAACAATCATATGGTTTTGATGAAGTCTGACTCTCCGACCTTCGAGAGTTCTCATGTCTCTACACACACATATATCTGGAGTGACAGATCTTCTGCCACACATCCTCTCCAAATCAATGACCCTGATTCTCTTGGGGACTTCGGCTCTTTCCGACCAAGACTAGATCAATGGTCCTTCGACCTCCTCCTCTATCAATGATCAAGATCTCCTTCAGGAATTCGGTGCTTTCACCCTCTGCTTTCCTCCGGAGTGCTCTATTCCTAGAGTTCCAGATCTGGTGTCACGTGTCCTCCTTCACATCGATGACTCTTGTCATTTTGGGACTTTGGTGCTTCGGGATATTCCAAAACACAACTTATCAGAAACCCCGGAGTACGATCCTCCAAATTTCACAATCTGGTGACACCTGTCCAACCCAGATCAATGGCTCCTAGCTACTTAGGTTGTTTGGGCTTCAACGATTTCAAAATTTCATCCTTCGCATTCTCCCGAAGTGTTTTCACCAGGAGTTCACGATCTGTTGCCATGTGCCCTTCTAGATCTGATGGTCCAGAATTATTCTCACAACCGATCTGACGACCATTTTCACTTCTCCTCCTGAGATTTTGACTTCTTTCGCCTTGGAACATTTTGTCACTGTTCAAAGGCTTCGGCCTTTGACCTTTCTCCTATGAGTCCACCCCTTGGATCTCGTCTTCTCTCTCGTAAGTGTTATCTCTTCTGAGATTTAGGACTTAGAATGAGTCTATCTCCCATGCACTCCTTGTGTTATCTCTTCTGAGCTTTTCAATTTACTCAGTCTCCTAAGGGTCTTGGCCCTTTTGTTTCCTTACAAGGAAAACTTCGTGCCCTCCTGGAAACCTTCTGCTCAAAGAACACCTTGCTGGGCGTTTTCTACAAAGTGTTTAATAGCTCTGTGAGTATCTTCATCTGATACTCTTCTCCCTAAAATCGACAAATATTTCTGTCTGTGCCCCCTTGCACTTGCTCGATGCCCACCTGGTAGAGACCTACAGAGTTCTCAGTGACTCTATCTCCATATGAACTTAACACGAAGTTCTTCCTGTGCACTCCTTGCACCTCTATTGATGAAGGTTCAATGATATCTCTCTTGAGCTTCTCTGAGGTTAAATTACCTCTGTTAACACATTCCTTGTGGACAATGTGCACTACTTGCACTCGAAAACTCAAAGAAGAGAAATAATTGAACTTATTCAATACTTCACTAGTTTACACATTCAAACCAATCTGATTTAAGAAAACGTTCAGATTTCATTTTCTTTCTGAGCTCTTCTCTGCTCTGTAATCATTTTTGGGCACTAGCTCCTTTCTCTCAGTCCCCAATCCATGTGATCACGGGCCATGGCCAAGCGCTAGATCACTAGGTTCTTACTCTGGCCTTCAACCTTCAGCTTTAGAATATTTCAAAGCACCACACAACAATCTCTCGAAGTTCCAGATTACCAAAATCATGAAGTAGGGTGAATCAACCATCCACATCTACTCAGCATCCGACGACTGATACTTACTATGGAACCTCAAGCATCTGAGTTCTGAGACTTTGGAGGATTTCACATCTGCGCATCCCAAACCGTTAATCTATGAACATTCCCAATCACCTTTGGTGACATCATTACGTCACACCACTTAACGTTTTCCAATTGTGGGGGCATGCAATGGTGGTTTGGAGTAACCCGCCTTTCATCATACAATTCTTCTGACACTGACACGTAACCCCTCGGTGAAACCACGGTTTGGATTATGGGACTGCCTTGGATAATTAACTTCTGTGCAACTTGGCTCTCCATAATGCCTTTTGGTCGTTGATCTTGATGTATTGTGATCAACGCCAGTGTGGGTCCTCCAACCTTAAACTACGTTATGTAACCTCGGCCCCACTAGCCATGCACATACAGGATGCCACATGGTGAAACACTAGCGGCTTATACGTGGCCCATTCAGATGGGTGTTAAGCCCTAATATTGGCTCATTACCCCTTAATTGGGACATATTATATTAGTAATGTTATTTTATTTATGTCGGCTTTAAGCCATTAGTTGTAATTATACCTCCTAGTCTCCTATATATACCAAGGAGACATTTTCATTTTGAATCATCTTGTACTTGAACATTTAAGTGGGGTAAAAGGAGGTTTCCCCCTCGAAGAGGCTTATTATCTAAAATTATCTCTTTTTCAAGGCGTTGAGTATTTTTCCTAAGGTTTTTCTATGCTATATTGATGTTTGGTTCTTAACATATGGTATCAGAGCTCAAGGTCTTGGGGTTTCGCTACTACATCTAAGACACCGTGGAATTTTTGCTATAACTTTTTTTCTACAATGTTTCAGAAGGAACAACTTGGAGAATATTTAGTAGACGGATCAAGGTACATTGGGTTCAAAATTTAGCTCATGAGACCTTATAAGTTCGGAGATATATCCTGTACAAGATAGGGTTATGGAATCATCCCGAAATGAGTCATTGTGGAATTTTCGCCCTAAAACATTTTCTGTAATGTTTCAGACCTTGAACTCTAGAGGCCATTTACAAAAATTATTAAGGTATCTATGGTAAAAATTTCAGCTTCTGTGTCATCTCAAATTTATATATACACCTTGTGTAAGATAGGGTGTCTGACTAGTCCTATTGACTAGTCTCAATAAGGTGTTCCAGGTAAAACAATCACAACTTCTTGCTAGAGTATCCAAATTGAGTGGGACTAGTTTAATTGGATCGCAGACAGTCTTTAGTATTTTGGGTGTGAGTTTCAGAATTTGATATCAATGTTTTTGTGCAGGGCATGCTATGCAAGTGAGATCTCCCGGAAAGGTAAAAAATCGGCAAGTTGTGAGGAAGTTACCGTAAATTCCACTTGGCACATCCAATTTTGATCAGACCTAATTGTAGAGAAGAAATATCAGAGAACTACCTAAAAGAAAGTTCCATACCCAGAAGGGCCAAAACTTGGGATATAGAACATAATAAATATTGTCTAGCAGAACCGCCTCAAAATCAAGATTCAAAAGTGATACTTGGCCAACATGCCACCAAAAAGGGGACCTTCTACACCAAATAAGCCTCCCGAAAATCCTAATTGGACTCTTGATGAAGGTGAATAAATGCATAGGGACATAAATGAACTACAAAATAAGATGGATTCAATGGAAGCTAAGTTGGATACTAAGATGGATTCAATGGAAGCTAAGTTGATGGAAGTATTGAAAAATTTCGTAACAGAGAAGACACCCGAAAGTGAAGATGCATCCCATGAAATTCATGATGAGAACACAAGGAAGGTGAATCAAGAATGGATAAAATCCAACTTTGGTTTGAAGACCAACCACGTTCCTAAGATTGATATGAGGAAGTTTGATGGCAAGGACCCAATCACATGGATACTTCAGATGGAGCAATTCTTTGATCTCCAT
>ML776850.1:1679231-1694838 GCA_009831015.1 Picea engelmannii | reverse complement strand
ATACAGAAGCATCCAGAGTTACTCAAGCATTGCGGACAACACTTGTCTCAAGGGGAGGGGCATGTTAAGCCCTAATATTGGCTCATTACCCCTTAATTGGGGCATATTATATTAGTAATGTTATTTTATTTATGTCGACTTTAAGCAATTAGTTGTAATTATACCTCCTAGTCTCCTATATATATACCAAGGAGACATTTTCATTTTGAATCATCTTGTACCTGAACATTTAAGTGGGGTAAAAGGAGGTTGCCCCCTCGAAGAGGCTTATTATCTGAAATTATCTCTTTTTCAAGGTGTTGAGTACTTTTCTTGAGGTTTTTCTATGCTATATTGATGATTGGTTCTTAACAATGGGTGACATGCGTCATGTTCCAAATGCCATTTCAATATTCCATGGGTTCTAAACCCAATGACACGTGGCACACATCCCATGTGTCCACGTCACCTCTAGGTGATTTCATCATGACTCACCACTTCGACTCTTTGGGAGCTTTCTCCCTTCACTACTGCGTTTGACCTTTCGACATTGGTTAATCCAATGATCGATCTCTCCTCTCCAGATCTACAGTGTAGATTCACTTCGTATCTTCAGGTTTTGACCCTTCTCTTGTTTCTTACATTAGACTTCACTAAAGTCATGAAGTCCGAAGGGATTATGGGTTAACTTCTCTGCACCTTCCATAGACCTGACGGTCGTAAGGGATTTCCCTTCCTTCCGAAAAGATCCTACGGCACAGAACAAACTCTGTTACTTTGCAGATTTCCAAAGGAATTTATGACTAACTGCCTTGCAACCTTACTAGATCTGATTGTCATGAAGGATTCTCCTTCTCCCAAACAAATCCTAAGGTCCACATTAATTTGCGGTCCAATACCACTTTTTTCATGGTTTTACGACACCGCTACTCTTCTTGAGCTTTGTAACACAACCAAGGTAACTTCTTGTCACTCAGGAAGGTTTTGAGGTCCAAAATTGGTTCCTCTTAACACAATTTCCACTTGAAACCTTGGGTCCAATGACCACTTACCCAACCCATCTAGGCTCTGCATTGAAACCTTGGGTCAGAACTTGATTTTTTTCCATTTCAACAACAACTCCTTCCAAAACTCTTTCTTCAACTTCCACTAACATGGCCTATCCAGGCTCACTATCGGAACCATGCTCTGATAACATATTGTAACATCCCCGACCTTCCAAATACTGGGTAATTCTACCAACACAACCTTAACTTAGTCTTTAACTACTGGGCTATGCCACACAAAGATACTTGTGAAAAAACATACACATCCATATAAACATAGAATGATTATTCTACATATATATATATATATATATAACATAATAATGCAGAAATAACAATAAGCCTACACATGCAACATATACAACATACACAAGCAATACTCATCAATTACAACATATGTACCATTACATTGCATGTAAATGAACATAAGAGTGGTATTTATCTTTTATTAGAAGACCACCAACTATGTGTAGGCCTTCCACGAACCTCCCAGCCTTAGACCGCACTGCTCATCACTCTCATCAGTAGGTCACCCCCGAGCTGGGACTAAACTCCACCGGGCAAGGGAATTCTAGGCTTGGCAAGGACAACAAGGAAGTTTCACAAAACAACAAGAAGGATCTTTTATCCCAGGAACCACTTACTCCCACAACACACAAACCCTCATTCCCCAAACACCTGCTCCACCCCAGGAGGATAAACCTTCACTAATACAAGTCCATTGGCTAGTACACCTCCCTTACCTTTGGCCTCAGCAATAGGTTGGACCAGAACTCTCAGAGAACTGTGGCTGCTATGGGACTCCATTCTATGAGAAATTGCTTCCTAACATACTCTCTCACCTGGAATAGATGCTCTCAGGTCTGATAACCAATCTTCAAATCATCTACAACCAGGTATAGTTGACAATAACAACAATAGCAATGAAAACAAGTAAAAATGGGTATGTACACCCAACAAGACAACAGTCGAACACTAGGACATATCAATGCTCAATAGGAAACAATCGATGATAGCAAGCCACACTCAATCTAGGAATTGCGTGGCCACAAAAGCCAATAGTTATGACACAACCCGACTCTCCAAAAAAGGCAACAACTCAAAATGATTCAGGTATGAACTCAGCTCTTCGGGTGAAGATAGAATGGGTTCACGGAATGCCACAGGTTGAATTTTTGTTCTCATTTTTAGAGATGCATGGTTATCCGAGATTGACCATCGAGGTCTTTGGTTTAGACGGAGGATGGGATAATGGCCTCACAAACTCACATAGAGGATGGTTGAATGACCAGTGAACTACCAGAACGATTTGACTCACAGGATTACTGGTTCCCCAAATCCGTGATGGATGCCTCGGTTCACGGCTAGACAGTGGGTCGAGAATGGCAAGCCCCCCCCACAACACAGTTGATGCTTCAAATTTTAACTTCATGAGCCCAGTTCAACACTTGTCTTCTTGGAGCTGCATGCACTCCATTTATCCTACATCCCCAGCCTCTAGAAACTTAGGATAACAAAACATAATATGCCCACCTTAGTTTTTAGGAAATAATATTAAAATATTATTCCCCTAGAGGTAAGAACCCTAGCTTATCCCTTAGGCCCAAATACTTATCCCCCCCTTCCTTACCCTACCTAGTGGAGCTTAGTCCCCCATAATTCTTCTTCATGGTCAGTCTACACGCAACAGTGTTTATATTTTTATTAATGATCTGCATAATTACATATACAAACAAAATATCAGACTCCTGGCCTAATCATCACATAATCCTCCTAGATTATTATAACTCATCTCACCAGCCTAACAAACATGTTTACAATTAATATTTACAACTAGGGTTCTACCAGGGGATATTACACACACCCCTATCAAAATCCCCTAGGACCTAGTTTTTACATTTTTACATCAATTTTAATTAAAATTGCCATTAATTGGGTAATTTTAAAAAATTAAAAAAAACTACCTAGACTTGACGGAATTCCGCAAGACTCTAGAATATGTCTAGAATGGTCATTTACAATATTTCTAGACCCTAGTCATGCATTGGGCTCGATCATTAGAATTCCTTTCACCACTTTGGAGGATTATTGGTAGTGAAAAACTCAAGGGTAATTAAAAATTATCTAAGGAAAAAAAACACTCGATGAAAGGACTTCCCTAATGATAAAGTCCTATGAAACTAGCCTAAAATATGATCCATGTAGACCCATTACATTATTATCCTACGCAAGGGAGCAGAAATTCCAATTACAAAAGAAATGTTGGGGAAAAAAATTGCCTTGTAGAACCAGAAAGTATTCAACTTTGATGCACCATCAGGTACATATCTTCATGGAGCATGGAATTGACCCCCTAATCGAAATAGGTGGTCAAGAATCTACACATTTCTAGAATCTAGTTTTACCTTTCTAGATAAACAAGTCCCTAGGAATAGGCATGGAAACAAGGGTTGCATAGTGAAAGGACTTGTTTACTTTGTAATCCTGTAGAGTTAAGAATCAGAATCAAAAATATATAAAAGTAAAACATCAAACTCTTCTTTAATATCTTTATATCATTTGAAGAAGCAAAACCAATTATAAAATCTTGAGGAAATAGACTACTACAATTTGTAGGGATCTCAAAATAAGCTATAACCTTTGGGAATTCCTTTGTTGAAACATACAAAAGATAAGTAGAAGAATCCATTTTCAATAATTCCTAACACCATAGATGTTAAAAGATAGCCAAATTAAGTGGAAATCATAACTATGTAGTGAACCCTATGCAATACAGTAGGAGAATACTTTGAAATTGTATGTTGTGGCTTCATTTTTTTTCATTGTATATTTATATTATTTTTCTTTTTCATGGTTGTTATCCTCTATCCTAGGGATACTAAGGATATCATGTCTCAAGGCCCATAGGTCCTAGACATGGAGTGCCAAGAGACAGATGACTTGAGCATGCCCCGAAGGGCACCTCTTTTCTTCGAGTGTAGCCCATCTATTAGCAACAACAATATCCATCCCACTAGATTGGTCCTGAAGAAACACTAATTCTTGCTCCATGAGGTAATGAGTCCGAGTATCATGGTATGTGTCACTCTAATTATTGAAGCACTTGAAAATGTTGCACTGAATTCTCCTTCATTTCATAAAGTTTTCTTGGAAATTATACTCTTTAACTCGTTCATACCTAGAAGGGTGTCATGATGCCCTAGTAAGTTGATCTCCCTTTAGGATGGGTTACCATTGGGTGGGTCTATGAAAGGTCATCTTCCATTCCCTCCATACTTACCACTTTCCATCCTCACTCCTCTCATTTTCCCCTACCTGTTTTTGGGTATTGGGTTTTCCACACTAGGAAGGGTTGTACCTTACCTTGTGGGAAGAAGGGGCTAGGCCTAGAGGGTAAAAGTAGTTGGCAAGAGTTAAAATCCAAAAATGAAACCTTTGAGATGATCCACCCAGAGATTCCTGAGAAAGTAGTAAAAGGATTCTCAATAAGTAAAGGGAACCCATAAGATAAATAAACACTCAAGGTATTAGTTGGTGGATGGTAGGTCTCATCATGAGCCAACCTATTATGACCATGGGCATGTAGTGGTATGACACTATTATCAATCTAGTCACCAAACTAGGGTAGTGGCTCTTGGTGGCACAACTGAGATAAATGGGCTATCATCACGAGCTAACCTTCTCATCTCCATGAAATGCTTGTGGGTAACGCTATCGCCTCTGGTCACTAAGCTAGGAAAATGTCCCTCAACTCTTCCCTTGAAGAACAAAAGAAAAAGATAAAAAATCAATAAAACTAAGAATAAAAGGCATTGAATGGGCTAGGAAAGAATGACATCTATGACAAGGTGCAACTCACCCTCTAGAAAGGCACCCACAGGTAAGATCTACATTTTTCTGTTATCAATGCGCCCCATGCCCAAACACTTACCCCATGCCAACTCACACACACTTACATGAAACAAATTGGTTATCACCTGGGAAACGCCCCAAACTTAAGAGGATTATCCCAATAGGACACTCTGAGACCTTCTCCAAACCTGACTTGTTAAGCTGCATAATGCCTTTGAGCATTTTTCTAGGTAAAGGGGGGTTTGATGCACATGTTTGGGTAATTTGATTATTAGAAGTGGTTGACATTGCTATGATCCTTGTGACTTATGAACCCCTGGAGGGTGTACTTGTTGTTGCTATAGGACTTTGCCCAATGGACAGGTACATATGGGGGAATCATTATCTCATACCTCCATGGGGATGAAAGCCCATAGATAGATGTTGTGACCCTAACCAAGGGCATAGAGACATCAGATACTTACACCAGAAAGAAATAAGGACATTCCCTTGAGACACTCTGGAAGGCCTAGACCTAGGGGGGTCTTGCTCTTCCACCTGGACGTTGATACTTGAGAGCCCTTGATGTCATTATTATGACCCTCAACATCATCTAGGGCTAGGGTTTTCATTTATGAGGGAATTTGTGTGCTGGTTGGCACGTGTGACATCATCCAGGGCCTATGAAGGCCAACATTTATGCATATGGGGCACAATGTTCCACCCTAGGATCTCAACGGCACCCTAGAAGGGCATGATGTCACCCTTGGAGCTGATTTTAGGGTTTAATTACCTTCATTTATGTAAAAACTGGATTTTTAATGTAATTTGGCCAAGTTGGCCTTTTTATGACCTAATTTTAATTAAAGGTCGTTGATATTGTATAAATAGAGAGAAAATACTCTCATTTTTTTATGATGACTCATCACACAAGTGGTGTGGTCTAAAATTCTGCCCTCTTTAAGGGTTATTGGCTGAAAAATTGTGTTATTTTGAGGTTAATTAGCTTTTAAAGGAGGTGCGCACTAGCTTTTTCTTGGATTATTTATCTTGGTAAACTTATCAAATGATTTCTCTTGGAAAATTGTGGCTTGATGCATTATTATTCTTGGTATACGTAAGTAAACTTTTATTATTAGTCATCTTTAATGGTTGCTAGTCTATTTCGCTTACTTGTATATGGAATATTATTAAATTGCATGCTAAAACCCTAAGTGTAGAGAACTAAGTTATTTACTTCTTCATTCTTTGTTTGTCAAGCTTCCTTTCCTTGTCTTACCTCTAGAAACCTAAGCCTAGCTTTCTAAAGGTGTTGACCTAGACTCTCCTAGGAACCTAACCCTATCTTCCTAAGGTGACGTCACACTTCTAAAACCAAGGAAGAGGGATGCGCTAGGGCCTAGAAAGGATACTCTCTAGCACTTCTCCTCCTCTAGGTCCGAGGATAGGGGGACTAAGTTCATTACTCCTCCCTACTTACAAGATCTTACCCTTGACATATTTATCTCAAGGAGGCAAGAACACCAAGGGCCTAGCTTGCGCTACACCTACAGAGGCTTCTTGCTCAAAAGAAAGTTGTTGGAGGACTAAAGTGTTACTTCTCCACAATCTTTTCTCTTGACCTTGACCTTATATCCTTTTCCATTTCCTCCTTATAAAGCTAAACGCCATCCTTAGACTCCCTTTTACCCAACACAAGGCACTAGTCAAAACCCTAGGTATCAAAACCCTAAGGGTTAAAACCTTCGAACAACCTCTTAAAACTATTCAAATGACCTCTTCTACTAACCTATTTTGTTGCAAGGATCAACTCCTTTGGGACTTGACTTTGTGATCCGCTAACCTTTCCCTGTTGCATGACCAAACTCCTTGTGGAATTTTGTCATCTACAATTCTGACCCTAACCTATAACCACTTGGACTTAGAATCTTCATTAGACTTTGAGCTATTGTTTATGCATTGCATTTACTTTTGTTTCTATCACTTGACAAACTATTATCAACGTCATAATTTTTTTTTGATGTCAAAGCTTTGTTGGACTTGTTGTAGTCGATAGCCCTATATCACTTCATTAACTACTTTGAGGTATACTTGGTATCATCTAGTGTTATTATTTTTGTACTTTCCATCAATTGTTTAAGCATAACATCGTTTATTATTGCACTCATTGGGCTATCTAATTTATTCGGTCTTGATTGAAGCAACATTATCATTTGAATACTTTCTTGTGCCTTCTTTGCAAGTCACCAACTCTTTTAGGCTTCATCTTCCAAGACGTAAACTCAAAGGTGACCAGTGAGAGGGGAGGAATTTCTTGCATCTTTTCCTTAGTCTTCTCAACCCTTTAGGCCACTGGGGATGTCTCCCCTCAGGTACTTTGACATACTCCTAAAGAGAAAGGGGTTTCCTATTAAGGTGACAATGATAGGTCACCCCCAATTACGCCAATCTTGCATCCACTTGCCTTGGGATTTGGGAAAGTATAGATTGTGTGATAACAATGGTTACGATATTCTTTAGTCACAACAGATATACAAAGTTACAAACACAAATGCATGCAAACCTTAGTGAACATGTAGGGCAATTAAAGTGGAAAAGAATTTCCAAAAAGCCTGACATATTGACATAAAAGCATTAATCATTTGGATGAAATGTGCATTGCATTGAAAAGTAATAGAATTTATCCTTCAATTCCATGCAACGATAAATACGAGAATTTATTATGAGGACAACTACAAATTTACTACTAAATGGATTATGTGAAAGCTTTGGCAGTAAACATCAGCTTGAATGAGTGATATTTTCATAGGTTGCTCTCTCCAATTTGGCATATGCTTAAGAATAAAAGAGAATGACTTTCATGAGATGAAGCCATACAACCCTTTCAAGAGTTCTTTCATTAATGGATGAAAATTTGAAACATATTAAGACATCTAGTTCTAAGATGCCATTAAAAAATGGATTTACCACAACATCTAGTTTTCAATATCAAGTTTTGCGATGCCATTAAAATATGGATTTGCAAAAACATATAGTTTTCATGTTGAAAACTATTGCTCAAGTATTATATTAACATCAATTTGCTTCAACTATTACAAGAATATAAATATTTGTAGCTGGAAGAATATAAATATTTAGAAACCAAAGTGTAGAACTTTGATCTCTTATTCCATTGCACTAATCCCTCTTGTATTGGATTTACTATTGATAAGCATAGAAAATATGCTTTGTCTTAATATACTTGAAGAAACTCCATTTTCCACCAAATCCTCTCTAAGACTCTCCAATACATTTGACACATCTCTCATGGTTGTACATTCTTCAGGTGAATCTTTTGAATAGAGCAAACCAACACGTAGGAAATAAAGTAGACATATATATGTATTATTTTCTTCAATTTCATCTCGATCCATCTCACTAAAGAGATGACTATCAATTACCTCTTTCACTCTATTTGGAAATGCTAAGTTCACCCACTTATGCAAGTTTAAGTCTCTTGCAAACATGTCACTAGTTGGTATTTTTCTAGTAAGCATTTCCAATAATGGAATGCCATAATTATAAACATCCCCTTGAGTGGAAACCCTCTCACCCAATCCATACTCTACATTAAAGGACACTTTGATCAAAACTTACTCAACAAATACATATAAAAGTTATGTGAAGAAAGTAAAAAATCAAAATAATGTTATTATTAATCTATACCCAATGCAATGTAACCCATTGATCCTTTCAAAGAAACTGTTGAAGTAAGTGAGTCACAAGAGGTTTCACCAATTATTTTTTCAATCCCAAAATTTGTTACATGGCCAAACATATTTTCATCCAACAACACATTTCTTGGTTTTATATCACAATGCACTACTTTCATAGAAGAATCATGATGAAGACATTCCATGACATGGGACACATCAATGGAAATATCTAATCGTGTTTCCAATCCCAACTCACAAACATCATTGTTGTCATCTTTATTAGGATACAAATGCTTCTCTAAGCTTCCATTATAGATAAACTTGAACACTAATTCTTTGCAATGGAGGCTGGAACATGAGGTTATGATTCTCATAAGATTTCAATGTCAAAACTTTTGCAAGGAATTACACTCTGCTTTAAAACTCTTCACAACTTGTTCATTTTGAAAATGGAAAACGTTCATAGAAACAAACACGCCATCGTTCGAAATTCCTTTGTACATTGATCCAAAACTACCCTTCCCCAACAAATTGGCCTCAATAAATCCATTAGTTGCTCTAGAAAGATCTTGATATGATATACTCTCATGCTCTAATTTATGGCAAATAACTCGTGGGAAATCAAAGTTTTGTATATGCAAATTCCCTCTTGAGAGGAATCACAAAAGAAGACCACATAATATAAAACCACTACCACTGAAAATTGGCAATAATACTTTTCTCAAAACATCAAAATGACTTCTTGATGCTGGACATGCTCATAAGAAAAATACTTGTGGACCACAGAGACCTAAATTTCCAATTAAGGATATGATAATGCTTTGATTTGTAGAAAATTATCCTTTTGATATTTCTTCATTGAGATTATTGAAAAATAAATTCAAATAGTGAAGCTCTTTCAACCTGTTGACAGTAATTGGTATTGTCCTCGATAAGGAGTTATAAGAGAGATCCATGTCCATGAGATTTTGTAGATACCCATGTGAATATGGAATGGAACCTTCTAAGAAATTGTTAGATATATTCAATGATTCGAGTGCAATGCAACTTCCAAGTGTTTTTGAAATGAAACCAGTTAATAGATTGGTAGACATGTCTATAGCTAAAGCATTTTCAAGTTTCTCTATCTCTAGAGTTAAGGGGCCATCCAACAAATTCCATGACAAATTTAAATAAAACAAGTAAGGAGGAGTGGCGATTTTTGATGGTATGATTCCATTGAGTCTATTGTGAGACAAGTCAAGCAATCCCAAATTCTTGCAATCTCCTAAGATGGTATGTATTTTATATGATAAGTAGTTGTGATGAAGATAAAGTTTCCATGAATGTTTAAGATGGTGTAAGTTTTCAGAAAGCATGTTTCTACTAATATCTAGGACACTAATATATTTTAATTTTTCAAAATCATTGTGGATGTTTCCTTCTAATCTATTGTTTCCTAAATTCAATATTTCTATTTTTTCAAGGCTATCTACTGGTGGTATACTACTATTTAACATATTTATGCTTAAATTTAGAAAGATCACACTGCTAATATTGCCGATATGTGGAGGGATATTCCCTTCTATTAAGTTGTTTGATAATAACAACTGAGACAAATTGGTAGAAAGTAAGCTTATTGTAAGGGGAAAAACACCACTTAGTTTATTGTAGCTCAAGTCTAACACTTCTAGGTGAGAGAAGTTTGTAAGAGCTACAAGAAAGGGCATGGTTGTAGTGCCTCCACTGTCAAGTTGATTGGGCGATAAGTATAACTATTCAAGGAGTGATAAGTTACCCAACTCTACTAGCACATTCCCACACAACATGTTGTTGCTTAGATCCACTATCAAGAGCTTGGAACAATTCCCAATGGAATTTGGTATATTTCCACTTAATTGGTTTTCCCATAAATAGAGATCATTCAAGTTAAAGATATTTGACAAAGATGCAGGGATGGTGCCTACCAAAAGTATTTGCAGATTGGTGAGCTAACCCAGTTCTTGTGGAATGGTGCCAGTGAATTTGTTCATGGATATTCAATGAGTTTGTTCATGGAAATATCCAAGTAAATCAAAGTGGAGATATTTGATAAAGAAGTGGGAATGGATGATGTGGAATTATACATTTGCAAGCAATTACAGGTAAACACCATACATGAAACATTTATGGATAATAAAGGAAATGTGAATTTGAAGGACACCCAACTTATTGGAAACATTTGGAAACAAAGTAAAAGTGTTGTTAATCCTTTTTAATTGGCATGTACAGTTCATTTGGGGACAAACAATATCTAGGATTAAGAAAACTAGGCCATGAGTATTTAGGGGCTGATAGTCCTAAATCTGTCAGTTTTTGTCTTGTTTCATTGTTTTATTTGAGGCTCTGTTTAATCAGGCCAAAGACTCTTAGATTTGAGGCTCTATTTAGTCAGGTCAAAGATGTTGGCATGTTTTATAGGTATCATATGCTTGTCATTGAAGGCAAGTACAACAGTGATGATGGCTTGAGTACAGGTATAATGTGCCAGGCGGGCACCAGAATTATTTTGGGAAGATGTAGCAGAGAAAGCTCATGAAGACCAGAAGAGATAGTGCAGAGGTGCACGCAGAGTGCAAAGTATGTGTGTTTTTTATTGATGGCAAAGATCACGACCAACAGCACAATGATGATGGCATGGAAAGATCAAAAGATAAATTCCATTTTGGGTATCAGAAACAAAGACTCCACTTCAGAGTTTCAAATACCAGGAGTTGGAGGAGTCAAGAGTCAAGACTCTTCATCACAAGAGTCCCAAAGTGTCAAAATGTGAAACGCCAAAATCCTGAAACAGGTACATCAACCGAAGTTTCAGATACCAGGAGTTGGAGGAGTCAAGAGTCAAGGCTCTTCATCACAGGACTCCCGAAGTGCCGAAATGAAAAATGCCAAAAATCTCGAAACAAGCACATCAACCGGAGTTTTGGATACTGGGAGTTGCAGGAGTCAATAGTAGAGACTCTTCATCACAAAAGTCCTGAAGTGCTGAAATGCGAAACGCCAAAATCCTGAAACATGCACATCAATCAGAGTTTTAGATATCGAGAGTTGGAGGAATTAAGAGTCAAGACTCTTCATCACAGGAGTCCTAAAGTGTCGAAATGTGAAATGCCAAAAATCATGAAATAGGCACATCAACTAGAGTTTCGGATACCGGGAGTTGGAGGAGTCAAGAGTCAAGACTCTTCATCATAGGAGTCCTGAAGTGATGAAATGAAAAACGCCGAAAATCCCAAAATAGGCACATCAAGTGGAGTTTCGGATACCGAGAGTTGGAGGATTCAAGCGTCAAGATAACTCTTCACCATAGGAATGTCGAAATGTCGAAATGCTGAATTCCGAAATGGAGAAATAAGAACAAGACCCATCATTTATAATCCAATGGTGCAGGTTAATCAGGAATATGATCGAAGGGCTATTGTTTCTCTTCACAGTTAATTGATCAGTGGAAATTCATTTGCTGATATGGGTTTTGGAGGTTCATAGTGTAACTACTAGAAATGACTGATTGTTTCTGCCAGAGGATTGGAAGAGACTTCAGGGTGATTGCCAGAGAAGATGAAGAGTCTCAAGGCATCTACCAGTGGAATGAACATTGTTCGGGAGGTGATTGATAGATGGAAGAGCGTTGAAGCCTGTAACTGCAACAGAGAGGATGAGCTCGACTGTGACAAAGAAGACGAAGAGTCTTGACTGGTAGACAGGCTAAAGAATCTTAGCATAACACCCAGTGATGATGGACACATGGGTTTAACAGCCAGAGATGTTGAAGAGTTACAATGATGATCAGGTAGAGCACTCGACATGAAAAGCATGCATAAGAATTGCGCATATGGGATGCACAAGGTGCACAGATACTATAAGAATGCAGAACAAAGAAGAGATGAGTGTTGCTGTAGAGAGGAATCACACACGGGGAAATGGATGTTGTGGGTAGGAGATGAAATACACAGAAGAGGCGTAATTCAAAGAATCAAAATAAGATGCAAAGTATAAAGCACAACAAAAGCAAAGAAGAGAGATGAATAGCTGAGACAGTAAAAGAAGGCTGAGGTGCACTTGTAGAGAAGAGTAGAAGATCAGAAAGCGTAAGAAGATGGAGGCAGAGAGACACTGATACAAGAGAGCAGAGCAGTGTAGCAGAATAGTGATGAGTCTGGTAAGCCATTGATGAACATTATATCACTGTAATAAATTTCAGTAGCAAAGATTTATATTCCAGGGTGGTAGGGAGGTGCTAGGGAGGACTGTTGTCCTCAAAGGTTCAAGTGGGTTCTTGAACATAGGGAGTTGTAGCTTCCATTTGGTTGCAGCCAGAGAAACCAGGGTGGCAGGGTGGTGCAAGGGAGAATTGTTGTTCTCTGTTATATAGGTTGGTGCATGTGTGACTGGAAGTTGGTTCTTCCATCTAGTTGGTGGTGGAACACTTAGGGAGATGTTACTTCCTTCTAGTGGGTGCTAGAGAAACCAGGGAGTTGGTGCTTCCTTCTAGTGGGTGCTAGAGAAACCAGGGAGTTGGTGCTTCCTTCTAGTAGGTGCTAGAGAAAATAGAGAGTTGGTGCTCTTAGCAAGTTGCAACATGAAAAACAGAGGTTGTAGCCTCATTATGAATTGGTGCTCATAAGTATGATAATGTACAGAATGTAAAGTTTACTTATCATATAAATAAGAAGAGGTTTTTACCATTTATGGGTTTCCTCAGGAAATATCTGTCTCTATTTATTTCATATGTGTGAATGATGTTGAATGTTATATTGCTTACTTCCTTGCATTATTGTGATTGTCATTCAGTGCTCTACAAAGAGTTTAAAATAAGCATAATTGTTTAAGCTCGATAACAACTGATTCACCCCCCCCCCTCTCAGTTGTACAAAAATTGGTATCAGAGCCGACCCCTTTTGTCTAAGGGTATATCCTAGAGCTTAAACATGTCAAGCCATGAAGGAAATTCAACCAATAAGGCTCCTTTGTTCAATGGAACAAACTTTGCCTTCTGGAAAGTTAGAATGAGAACCTACATAATGGCTTTAGGTGCAGATGTCTGGGATGTGGTAGATACTGGTTATGTAAAGCCAGTTGTACTAGCTAATAAGGATGACAAGATATAATTTATCTTCAACACTAAGGCTATGAATGTTATCTTGAGTGGGCTTGCAGAAGAAGAATTCGTAAAAGTTATGCACCTAGGAACTGCCAAAGAAATGTGGGACAAACTCATTATCAGTAATGAAGGTAATGAGAAGGTAAAGGACACCAAGATTCAAACCTACAGAGTACAGTTTGAACAACTGAAGATGAAATAATATGAAACTGTTGGAAAATACTTTCTAAGAGTTGAAGAATTGGTAAATGCAATGAAAGCACTTGGTGAAAAAATAGAGGAACCTTCTTTACTTCAGAAAATTTTGAGATCTCTACCAGATGGGTTCAACCCGAAGGTCTCTTCTATAGAATAACTTAATGATCTAAAAAAACTTGGAGTTTGATCAACTTCTAGGAACATTGACTGCATATGAAATGAGAATAGTTAAAGATAAACCCACCTCCAGAGAAGCATCATTTAAGGCAGACAAGAATGAGGATTCTGAGCCTGATGAAATTGAAGAAAAATTTGTGAAGTGGCTGAAGAAGGGATCGGGCAAATGCAAAGTTAAACTGCCTTTCAAATGTTTCAACTGTGGTAAGATAAGTCACTTTGAAAATAAATGTCCTCACAAAAGAAATGATCAAACATGTGATGATGAGGAGAAGCACAAACACATAAATTTCTTTAAAGAGAAGAAAAGTCTTTGTGTAAACAATGATGATGATCCTTCAGATGATGAAGACAATAACTCCTCTATTGAAGATAAACTAAATGACTTCATACTTATGGCCAAAGAGGACTATGATAATAAAATCACAGGAAGTGAGGCTAATAAAGAAGAAGCTATGGTTGATATGGAAGGAGAACTTATCAGTGCACTGGAAGAGATTGACAGACTCAGAATTAAGAACAGAAAGCAAAAACAATTGCTGATACAGTTTGAGAAAGACAGTAAACAACCCGATGAAGACTTTGCTCTGCTAAAATTGGAATTAGAAGAGGCAAAGAAAATCGAGGACATTCTGAAACAACAGTTATCAGAAAAGAAGGCAAGATGTAAATCTCTGGAAGAAGAAGTAGTGAAAACTAGGAAAGAGTTGGAGAGGTTTCAAGCTTTGTATCATCAGAATCTATCAAGTATCAAAGCCTCAAAAGGATTAGCCACCATTTTGAATCAACAAAGGAATCCAAAGATGAAAATGAGTTTGGGTTATGAAGAGGGATCAAGTAGTGTTCAACCAAGAAACCAAGAACTTATCAAGTTTGTCAAATCCTCAAACATTGACAACAGTCACTCTGCATAAACAAAGAAAGAAAATCAACCACCAAGAAGGAATGAAAGAAAAAGTACCAGAACTAAATCTGTAGATCAGAGAAATTATCGGCATGAAAGAAATCAACCTCCTCAAAGAAGACAGACTTTTTCCAGGTACCAACATTTTTTCTATGGATATTGTTTCTTTTGTTCTAACTTTGGTCATAAAGCTGTAAACTGTTCTTTAAAATTAAATTATGAGCAATCAAGACATTCAAGGTATAGATATCTGCCACAACAAAGAATGAGACAACCAAGTAACAAACCACCACAAACTGCAAATCACTTGATGTATGGGAAAAGGACACAAGTTAAGCATAACAACCGTTATGATCCTTTATTCGATGAACTAGAATGTTACATCTTTCATAACTATGTACATAAATATGTTGATTGTCGCTTAAGGAACTATGAACCAGATTTGAATTCCCCTGCTGAAAATGTCAAGGTTTGGAAGAAGAAATAAAGTGACAAGTGTGGATTAGTGTTGTCATCTCAAAGACAAACGAACCCTTGGTATATAGACAGTGGATGCTCCAAACATATGACGGGAGACAAAGGTAAGTTTCTATCTCTAAGTGAAAGCAAATCAGGAAACGTAACCTTTGGAAATGATGCTCCAGGTAAAATAAAGGGT
>ML776850.1:1654827-1679176 GCA_009831015.1 Picea engelmannii | reverse complement strand
TATATAGACAGTGGATGCTCCAAACATATGACGGGAGACAAAGGTAAGTTTCTATCTCTAAGTGAAAGCAAATCAGGAAACGTAACCTTTGGAAATGATGCTCCAGGTAAAATAAAGGGTAAAGGGATGGTGAGTTTAAGTAAGAGAAAAGGAAAATCCCAAGATGTTATACTTGTATATGGGATGAAACATAATCTACTTAGTGTAAGTCAAATGTGTGACATAGGATGTGAAGTGATGTTCACGTCCAAGGACTGCAAGATAAAGTCTGTAAACTTAGGACAAGTGGTGGCCAAAGGCATAAGGACAAAAAATAATGTATATGTGATGAAAGAAGATAGAGAAGAGTGTCATCTAAGAAAACATGATGAAAGATGGTTATGGCATAGGAGACTTGAACATCTAAACTTTGACCACTTAATCAAGCTCAAAAATCTTGAGGCAGTAAAAGATCTTCTGAGAATATCAAAGCCCCAAGATTCTATGTGTAAACCCTGCCAAGTAGGAAAGCTAACCAGGACACATTTTACGTCCAAGAGCTATACCTCAACAGAGAAACCACTCCAACTAGTTCATATGGATTTATGTGGACCACCAAGATAGGAAGGCTCAGGGAAAGAAAACTACTTCATGTTGATTATTGATGATTACTCCAGAATTACTTGGGTTTCCTTTCTCAAGGAAAAAGCTGAAGCATTTGAGAAGTTTAAAAAATTTAAGGCTTTAACTGAGAATAAAACATGCAAGAGGTTAAAGGTAGTAAGATTATACAGAGGAGGAGAATTTATGTCAAGTGATTTCAAGGAATTTTGTGATAAGCATGGGATCAAGAGAGAATACAAAATCCCAAGAACTCCACAACAAAATGGAGTAGTTGAGAGGCAAAATAGAACATTGCAACAAATGGCCAGGTCAATGATGAATGAGAAGAACATTGGTCAAACCTATTGGGTAGAAGCAATACACACAACAGTCCATGTTCTTAACAAAGCTCACCTCAGACCACAAAGTGACAAGACACCTTATGAACTATGGTATGGGAGACCTGCTTCAATCAAACACTTCAAAATCTTTGGGAGTAAATGTTACATAAAGAATAATGATGAGAACCTTTGAAAATACGATGACAGGGTTGATGAAGGTATCTTCTTAGGGTATGCTACAAATAGTAAAGGATACAGATGCTATAATAAGAGGTTGCATAAAATGGTTGACTGTATTGACATAAAAGTTGATGAAGGAATCCCAGCAAGAGAGGTGTACAATAATGAGTCTTCTATAGAGGACACAGCTGAAGATGAAGATGAACAAGTCCAAGAATTGGAAAATGAAGACTCTGAATCATATGAAGACACAGATACTCAGACAGAATCAAATCAATAGACAACTTCAAATTCCTCCTCCATAATCACTCAAAAGAATCATCCTGCAAGTGAGATAATTGGTGAAAAAGACAAAGGTGTACAAACCAGGAGAAAGATAATAAAAAACACCGAACAATCACATATATCTTTCATATCCATGCTGGAACCCAAGAATTTTAATGAAGCTAGCAAAGATGACCATTGGGTTAAAGCAATGAATGATGAACTTGATCAGATTGAGAAAAACAATACGTGGGAGATGGTTCATAGACCTGAAGGTAAAAATATCATTGGTTCCAAATGGATCTTTAAGAATAAGTTGAATGAGTAGGGACAAGCTGTCAGGAACAAAGCAATATTGGTTTGTAAGGGCTATGCTCAAATAGAAGGACTGGATTTTGATGAAACATTTGCGACCGTAGCAAGATTAGAAGCTATCAGAATATTTCTTGCCTATGCTTGTCATAAAAGGTTTAAAGTCTATCAAATGGATGTCAAGTCATCTTTTCTAAATGGAGATTTAAATGAAGAAGTCTATACAGAACAACCAGAGGGTTTCAAACTGTCTGATAACCCTAACTTAGTATGCAAGATAAAGAAAGTTTTATATGGGTTAAAACAAGCCGCTCGTGCCTGGTATCATAGACTGGATATGTATCTCAAAGACAAAGGGTTCAAGAGAGGAACAATTGACAACAATCTATATATTAAAATAGAGGATAATGATTTGCTCATCGTGTTGGTCTATGTAGATGAAATCATCTTCAGATGTAATAAGGATTCATTGGTACAATGGTTTGCTTCTGCCATGGATTCTGAGTTTGACATGTCTATGATAGGTGAACTGTCATTTTTTCTTGGTCTGCAAATTACTTAGAGGTCTGAAGGGATGTTCATTTCTCAAGAAATATATCTAAGAGAAATGTTGAAAAGGTTTCAAATGGAAGATTCTAAACCTGTGGGTACACCTATGGTTACTAGATGCAAATTAAGTAAGGATGATGACTCACCTGATGTTGATCAAAGTTCATATAGGTCAATGATAGGAAATCTATTGTACATCATAACATCTCTCCCATACATAATGCATGTTGTTGGAATGGTAGGAAGATATCAGTCTACACCTAAATAGAGTCACTTGCTAGCTGTCAAAAGGATATTCAGATATTTGAAAGAAACAATGAACTATGGCCTATGGTATCCTAAGAATTAGAATTTTCAATTATCAGTCTACTCAGATGTTGATTGGGCTAACTACATAAATGAAAGGAAAAGAACGAGTGGAGGTGCATTCTTCTTAGGAGATTCTCTAGCAACATGGTTGAGTAAAAAGCAAGGTTCCATTTCTTTATCAACTATAGAGGCAGAGTACATTACTGTTGCTACTTGTTGCACTCAGGTATTATGGATGATTCAGACACTTGTAGACTTGGAGGTAAAATACGCTGCACCGATCCCAATTCATTGTGATAACACTAGTGCCATCAATGTGTCCAAGAATCCTCTATTCCACTCCAAGACCAAGCATATTCCTATAAAATACCATTTTCTGAGAGAGCAGGTCACCAATCAGATTATTCAGGTCCATTACATTCCAACCACAGAACAAATAGCAGGCATCCTTACTAAACCCCTAGCCAAGACACCATTTGAATATCTTCGACAGAAGATGGTTGTCATCCCATCTCACACCTAAGAGTGTCCATCCTATTAGGGGGATTTTGTATTGATTGAATATCTTATACCTCTAAAAAATACTGCAACAGCTTAGGGGGGGCGTGTTTTCTTTGAGATTGATGTCAAAGGGGGAGAAAAGAACAGGTCTGGGTGCCTTTGTTGCCATCAATTCCAAAGGGGGAGATTGTTGGCATGTTTTACAGGCAGCGTATGCTTGTCATTGAAGGCAAGTATAGAAGCGATGTTGGCTTGATTACATGTATAATATGTCAGGTGGGCACTAGAAGTATTTTGGGAAGATGCAGCAGAGCAAGCTCATGAAGACTAGAAGAGATAGTGTAGAGGTGCACATAGAGTGCAGAGTATGCGTGTTTGTCATTGATGGCAAAGATCATGACCAACAACACAACGATGATTGCATGGTAAGATTAGAAGCTAAATTCTGTTTTGGGTATCAGAAACAAAGACTCCATTTTGGAGTTTCGGATACCAAGAGTTGGAGGATTCAAGAGTCAAGACTCTTCATCACAGGAGTCCCAAAATGCCAAAATGTGAAACACTAAAATCCTGAAATAGGAACATCAACCAGAGTTTTAGATACCAGGAGTTGGAGGAATCAAGAGTCAAGACTCTTCATCACAAGAGTCTTGAAGTGCCAAAACACGAAACACTGAAAATCCTAAAATAGGCACATCAACTGGAGTTTCAGATACCGAGAGTTGGAGGAGTCAAGAGTCAAGACTCTTCATCACAGGAGTCCCAAAGTGCCGAAATGCGAAATGATGAAATCCTGAAACAGGCACATCAACTGGAGTTTCAGATACCGGGAGTTGGAGGAGTCAAGAGTCAAGACTCTTCATCACAGGAGTCCTGAAGTGTCAAAATGTGAAACGCCAAAAATCCCAAAACAAGCACATCAACCGGAGTTTCAGATACCGGGAGTTGGAGGAGTCAAGAGTCAAGACTCTTCATCACAGGAGTCCCAAAGTGCTGAAATGCGAAATGCCAAAAATCCTGAAACAGGCACATCAAGTGGAGTTTCAGATACTGGGAGTTGGAGGAGTCAAGCATCAAGATAACTCTTCACCACATGAATGCCAAAATGAGGAAATGTCGAATTGTGAAATGGAGAAATAAGCATGAGACCCATCATTTATAATCCAATGGTGCAGGTTAATCAGGAATATGATCGAAGGGATATTGTTTCTCTTCACAGTTAATCGATCAATGGCGATTCAGTTGTTGATACGGTTTTTGGAGGTTCACAGTGTAACTGCTAGAAATGACTGATTGTTTCTACCAGAGGACTGGAAGAGACTTTAGGGTGATCGCCAGAGAAGATGAAGAGCCCCAAGGCACCTGTCAGTGGAATCAAGAATGTTCAGGAGGTGATTGATAGATGGAAGAGCATTGAAGCCTGTAACTGCAATAGATAGGATGAGCTCGACTGTGACAGAGAAGACAAAGAGTCTCAACTGGTAGACAGACTAAGGAATCTTATCATAACACCCAGTGATGATGGACACATGGGTTTAACAGCCAGAGAAGATGAAGAGTTACAATGATGATCAGGCAGAGCACTCGACATGAAGAGCATGCATAAGCATTACACATATGGGATGCACAAGGTGCACAGAGACTATAAGAATGCAAAATGAAGAAGAGATGAGTTCTGTTGTAGAGAGGAATCACACATGGGGAAATGGATGCTGTGGGCAGGAGCTGAAATACATAGAAGAGGCATAATTCAGAGAATCAAAATAAGACATAGAGCATAAAGCACAGCAGAAGCAAAGAATAGAGATGCATAGTTGAGACAATAAAAGAAGGCTGAGGTGCACTTGTAGAGAAGAGAAAAAGATCAGAAAGTGCAAGAAGATGCAGGCATAGAGACACTGATACAGGAGAGCAGAGTAGTGTAGCAGAACAATGATGAGACTGGTAAGCCATTGATGAACATTATATCACTGCAATAAGTTTCAGTAGAAAAGATTTATATTCCAGGGTGGTAGGGAGGTTCTAGGGAGTATTGTTGTCCTGGGAGGTTTAAGTGGGTGCTTGAACACAGGGAGTTGTAGCTTCCATCTAGTTGCAGCCAGAGAAACCAGGGTGGTAGGGTGGTGCAAGAAAGAATTGTTGTTCTCTGTTATACAGGTTGGTGCATGTGTGACTAGAAGTTGGTGCTTCCATCCAGTTGGTGCTAGAACACTTAGGGAGTTGTTACTTCCTTCTAGTGGGTGCTAGAGAAACCAGGGAGTTGGTGCTAGAGAAACCATGGAGTTGGTGCTTCCTTCTAGTAGGTGCTAGAGAAAATAGAGAGATGGTGCTCTCAGCAAGTTGTAGCTTGCAAAATAGAGGTTGTAGCCTCATTATGAGTTTGTGCTCATAAGTATGATAATGTAAAGAATGTAAATATTAATTATCATATAAATAAGAAGAGGTTTTTACCCTTTATGGGTTTCATCGAGAAATATTTGTCTCTGTATATTTCATATGTGTGAATGATGCCGAATGTTCTATTGTTTACTTCCTTGCATTATTGTGATTGTCATTCAATTCTCTGCAAAGAGTTTAAAATAAGCATAATTGTTTAAGCTCGGTAACAACTGATTCACCCCCCCTCTCAGTTGTACAACAAAAGACTCTTAGATTTCAGTTAAACGTTGCCCATATCTAGTTTAAACTCCTCATCAATCAACACTCGAAGCTTTCGAATTAAAAAATCAGTCTATTGAATAGAAAACATAATAACGATCAATATTAACCAAGGGTTGCAGAGGGTTAGGCTCTCCCAAGTCTCAATGTATCATATCAAGAAGATTAATACTATGTGCAACTAGTTTATGCTGGTCTACAATGATATCGCTGAGAGGGAAAAAATGAATTTACAAAATTGATGCATTGTTTGTAACCATCTAAAAGCCACTATAAGACACATGGAATAGTCGAGTTAATGAAAGCCACTAAAAAGTCTTCATGCTTAAATGCAAGGGTTGCTACTATGATTCATATGCCAATTTATTAAGAATACTTGGAAATTGCTCTACTAAATAGAACAAAAAATGAGGCTTTGGCTTTGAATTGTTTTTGGATTCCTAGTCATAATTGGTAGAGAAGCTCAACTTTGTAGGATGTGGGCAAAGGTTAATCAGTTAGCTAGAATTACCTTGCCAAACAATAGTAAAAATGGTAATTTCACATATATACTTTAATAACAACATCGATAGTTGAATCAGAAGCTCATATTTCCATCACTTGGTGAAATTTTTGGTAATGGAATGCACAAATGCTTCAGCCTATGATATTCCTCTATATTTGTACAAGATAGATAATGTTCTCTTGGATCTGAATTAGACAAAATTCTACGTCATGGTACACACATGTTCTGCCCTAGTTGAATATATCAAGATGGATAAATGGTCAAACTTCTAATACTATTTATCTTTTCTAGTGGATTATCAATTATGTGTACTCTAATTATGTTAAAAAAATCAGGCATTAGATAGAAACAGATCTAAATAAGCATCATGTTGATGCATTTTGTTTCTTTGTAGTCTGTGGGTTACGACATCTTCCTATAAAAGAAGCCCAGAATCTGAAACAGTATGATGTTGATAACATGATAGGGAAATGAAATCTAAGCCAAACAACTTCCTAATCAAAATCTGAACATAATTATATCGCTAAACATTAGTTGTTATGAGTAAGAAGATCATGCATTACAGCTGATAATATCCAATCCAAAATGTTTTTGGTTGTTTTCATATCCATGAACTGTTCTTTGTGACTTTCACGCCCATAGAAGCATTGTTACATGCAGACCTCCCAAGCAATAATGCGGATATGGTTGCCTAATAAACATGGAATTATGTCTGATCCTTAAGCTTCACTCGCTCAAAGTAAAAAAAGAAATAGTTCCATAAAGACACTTGGATGGACAGAAGCAGAGAAAAAAGAAAAAATAGAGAACAAGGAACTACATTATGTCACTTTACTTCATCCCTTACAATTTTCCAACTGCACTAAAAAATTTATAGTGAATACAAAAATGATAAATGCAATCTGGCATTTATCAAAAGTTATGATATACAGTGTCAGTAAATGAGATACACATTTCCATAATCCATTTTTACCTTTCTACCTAGACAAGTCTCTAGGAGTAGGCATGGAAACAAGGGTTACATAGTGAGAGGACTTGTATACCTTGTAATTTTGCACAGTTAACCTTATCATCATTAGAATTTGGCCACTGAAATGAAACTCAATGTACCTGTTAGTGGAGAAAAAATACACAAGCCTCCTACTCCAAGGCATTACACTAGAAAACTACCAAAACCAAGATGTGAATATCTAGTAACTGAAATCATGAGGTCGCCACATGAAAAAAACACATAGTATAGAAGAAGATATTTGATTAGTAAAGAGAATGGAAAATACCAACTCCATAGACTAAGATTAATCATTTTCATCTACATTCTAATGCAACATTTATGTTAGTGACTCCGAAAACAAAATGGCGGTTTCCACCATTGTAGGAATTTGGGGCAACTGGTTTATCCAAATTGGTCAAATATCAATTAGAAATACGTTAAACAAGTCCAACATAACCCATCGATGACCAATGGTCATGAAAAATTAATACTCGGGTCATATGGAGAAATGGATAAGATTGGTCTCATACATACCAGCAACGACTTCACAAGAGCCATCTCAACTAAGTCCTTGTACAACTTTTTCTCTACATGTCCATTGACTTGAGATAACAAAGGTAGTGAAGAAGGTCCAAAGTCCAATCAAGAAGAAAGATAACCCAAGTCATGCACTGCTACTCTTCATGATTAATAACACCCAACTGCAAATTTTGAGAACTTTGACTCAACAATTTAGCTCTACTCAACTGAAAATTAACTTTTTTGGAGTTTATTGACAGATTCATCATCTGCTCTTGAAAAACATATCAACCCATTTCATCTTTGGCTCAAAACCACCAAACTCATCATTTTAAGTCCCGATCCCCTGTGCTCTATTTTTTCTATCAAATGATGGGAACCCAACTCAATATATGTGACAATTTCTCTAGAGAAACTAGTAAAACATATGTGGGTACTCTCCATTTCCCAAGTATAGAAAAACAACAATCTTTCTCTCAGTATTCATATCTCAATTCTCTAATCAAATTAACACCCTCTGTATGCTGGGAAGTTTAAAATGGGCAATATCTGGTTATGTTTGACTATAGTGATTAATGTATGTAAGTTATAATTTATTATGGCACATTGGGCACTCTAAAATGGACCGTTTGAATGCAATGCTTAGCTTGACTAAGTTATGATGCTATGGTTCTTTAAACACTCTGTCAATCCATTTGGTTTGAAGAAAGTGAAGGGAAATATTATAGGGGAAATATCCTTCAGTATCACATGAAAAGTTGAGTCTGTCAATGTGCTTTTGAAACCATACAAATTATTATAAGTTCTCTCATAAAACTTGACTATTAATTCAATGTTGTGTTGTCTTAATACAATCCAAATGTCTTTTGAAATACATGGTTTCTCTCTTTATTATTTATATATGATATAGATAAAAAATTTATTTTATATGTCAAGGTGGATGGTGTTATCTATTTCAATATGGAAACAATTAAAGAGAGGTTTCAATTGTTTCCTGGATGAATCGTTAAATGATGTTGTCTTATTTCATAGAATTTGGTTTTTATACATCTTTCAACACAAATTTCTATATCAAAAAGAGACTTCCTAAAACCAATCATTCACAACTAGATCAAGTTGCATAAGTGAAGTGATGTTAACTCTAGAAAGTCGATATTCTTGAGTATAATGCAAAAGGAAATGGGGGATTTGACATGAGATGTATTTCAATTCTTCAAAATGAAGTTCCTTTAAAATGATATATACACAGAACCCACCATGTAGCATATAAGAATCATAAATAAACAAAAGGGAGACATCAAACTCTTATTTAATATTTGCATATCATTTGAAGAAGCAAACCCAATTATAAAATCTTCAGGATATTGACTACTTCAATTTGTAGGGATCTCAAAATAAGATGAAACCTTTGGGTAGGTCATTGTTGAAACATACAAAAGATAAGTGGAAGAATCCATTTTCAGTAAGGCCTGACACCGTAAATGTTAAAAGATAGCAACATTCACTGGAAATCATGACTATGGAGTGAACCCTATACAATATAGTACAAGAATACTTAGAAATTGTATGTTGTGGTTTCGATTTTTTTCATTGTATATTTATATTACTTTTCTTAGTCATGGTTACCATATGAGCTTCATTCACAACATATTATACAAAGTTACAAACACAAATGCATGCAAATCTCAGTGAATGTGCATGGTGATTAAAGTGGAAAAGAATTTCCAAAAAGCACGACATTGACATAAAAGCATTAAGCATTTGGATTCAATGCGCATTTAATTGAAAGGCAATAGAATTTATCCTTCGGTTCTATGTGAGGATAAATACAATAATTTATTGTGAGGACAACTACAAAGTTACTACTAAATGGAATATGTGAAATCTTTGAGAGTAAACATGATTGAAAGAGAGATATTTTCATAGGATGCTCCCACCAATTTGGGATATGCTTATGAATAAAAGAGAATGACTTTCATGAGATGAATCCATACAATCTTTTCATGAGTTCTTTCATTAATGGGTGAGCAACTGAAACACATTAAGAGATATCTAGTTTTGCGATGCCATTAAAATATGGATTTACAAAAACATCTAGTTTTCATGTTGAAAACTATTGCTCAAGTATTATATCAATATCGAATTGCTTAAACTTCTAACATAATATAAATATTTGTAATTGGAAGAATATAGATCTTTAGAAACTAAAATGTAGAACTTCGATCTCTTGATGTCATTTCACTATTCCCTATTGTATTTCATTTACTATTGGCAAATAAAGAAGATATTCTTTGTCTTAATCTCCTTGAAACAATGTTATTTTACACCAAATCCTCTCTAAGACTCTCCAACACAGTTGAGACATCTCTCATGGTTGAATGCTCTTTAGCTGAATCTTTTGAACGGAGAAAACCAACACGTAGGAAAGAAAGTAGGCATTTGTATGTATCATTTTCTTCAATTTCATCTTCATCCATCTCACTCAAGAGATGATTGTCAATTACCTCCTTCATTGTATTTGGAAATGCTAAATCCACCCACTTATGCAAGTTCACGTCTCCTACAAACATGTCCCTAGTTGGCCTTTTTCTAGTAAGCATTTCCAATAACAGAATGCCATAAATATAAACATCCCCTTAAGTGGAAACCCTCTCACCCAATCCATACTCTGCACCCAAGGCAACTTTGATCAAAACTTACTCAACAAATCCATGTAAAAATTTTGTGAAGAAAATACAAACCGAAATAATGTTATTAAAAATCTATACCTAGTGCAATGTAACCCGTTGATCCTTTCAAATCAATTGTTGAAGTAAGTGAATCACAAGAGGTTGCACCAATTAATTTTGCAATCACAAAATCTGTTACATGGCCAACCATGTTTTCATCCAACAACACATTGCTTGGTTTTATATCACAATGCACTACTTGCATAGAAGAATCATGATGAAGATATTCCATGGCATGGGCCACATCTATGGCAATATCTAATCTTGTTTCCAGTCCCAACTCACAGACATCATTGTTGTCATATTTATTAGGATACAAATGCCCATCTAATCTTCCATTACACATAAAATTGAACACTAAATCTTTGAAATTGAGGTTGAAACATGAGGTTAGGATTATCATAATATTTCATGTCGAACCTTTTGCAAGGAATTACACTCTTCTTTAAAACTCTTCACAACTTGTTCATTTTGAAAATGGAAAACATTCACAGCAACAAGCATGCCATCATTCAAAATTCCTTTGTACACTGATCCAAAGCCACCCTTCCCCAGCAAGTTGGCCTCAATAAATCCATTAGTTGTTGTAGAAAGATCTTGATACAATATACTTTCATTCTCTAATTTATGGGAAATAACTTGTCAAAAACCAACATTTGATATATTCAAATTCCCTCTTGATAGGAATCCCAAAAGTATACAACATAATATAAAACCAATACCACCAACAATTGGCAATAATACTTTTCTCAAAACATCAAAATGACTTCTTGGTGTTGGACATGCTGGTAAAAAAAATACTTGTGGCCCACAGAGACCTGCATTTCCAATTAAGGATATGATAATGCTTTGATTTGGAGAAAATTCTCCTTTGAGATTGTTGAAATACAAATTCAAATAGTGAAGTTGTTTCAACTTGTTGAGAGTAATTGGTATTTCCCCTGATAAGGAGTTATAAGAGAGATCCAAGTTGATGAGATTTTGTAGATATCCAAGTGAATCTGGAATGGAACCTTCTAAGGAATTGTTTGATAGATTCAATGATTCGAGTGCATTGCAACTTCCAAGTGTTGGTGGAATGACACCAGTTAATAGATTGACAGAAACATCTATAGCTAAAGCATTTTTAATTTTCTCTATCTCTAGAGGTAAGGGGCCGTCCAACAAATTCCATGACAAATTTAAATAAAAATACAAGGAAGGAAGAATGGTGAATTCTAGTGGTATGCTTCCACTGATTCTATTGTGAGACAAATCAAGCAATCCCAAATTATTGCAGTGTCCTAAGCTCGTAAGTATTTTATCTTATAAGTAGTTGTGATGAAGATAAATTTGTTTAAGATGTTGTAAGGAATTGGGATTTTTTCCCAGAAAGCATGTTTCTACTAATATCTAGGACACCAAGATGTTTTAATTGTTTAAAATCATTAGGGATGTTTCCTTCTAATCTATTGTTTCCTAAATCCAATATTTCTATCTTTTCAAGGTTACCGAATGGTGGTATAGTGCCATTTAACATATTTGCACTTAAATTTAGAAATATCAGGTTGCTAAGATTGCCAATATGTGGAGGAATGTTTCCTTCTATTAAGTTGCTTGCTAATGATAACTGAGACAAATTGGTAGAAAATAAGCTTATTGTAAGGGGAAAAACACCACTTAGTTTATTGTAGCTCAAGTCTAGCACTTCTAGGTGAGAGCAATTCATAAGAGCTACAAGAAAGGGCATGGTTTCAGTGCTTCCACTATGGAGCTGATTAGACAACAAGTATAGTCATTCAAGGAGTGATAAGTTACCCAACTCTACTGGAACACTCCCATTCAACATGTTTTTTCTTAGATCCACTATCATGAGGTTGGAGCAATTCCCAATGGAATTTGGTATGTTTCCACTTAATTGGTTTTCCAATAAATAGAGACCATTCAAGTTAAAGATATTTGACAAAGATGTAGGGATGATGCCTACCAATTGATTATGATATAGAGAAAGTGTTTTCATATTAGTGAGCTGACCCAATTCTTGTGGAATGGTGCCAACGATTTTGTTTGTGGAAATATCCAAGTAAATCAAAGTAGAGATATTTTATAAAGAAGTGGGAAGGGGACTGGACAATTCATTGTCCATGACAATCAATGTTTGCAGATTGGTGAGTAAGCCCAATTCTTGTGGAATCGTTCCGCTAAGTTTATTCTCAAAAATATTTAAATAAATCAATGTGGAAATATTTGACAAAGAAGCGGGAATGGTGCTAGACAATTCATTTTTTGATAGCTCAAATTCTTCTAAACTATTGAGCAAACCCAATTGTGGTGGAATGGTACCATTGAGATTATTTATTGCTAATCCTAAAACAATCAAATTTGAAAGGTTTTCTATGGAAAAGGGAATGGTACCTATGAGGTTGTTTTCTACTAAGTTTAGAAGTTGCAGATGTATAAGGGAACCCAAATCCATGGGGATGTTTCCCTCCAATTGATTGAAATTCAACTTGAGCATTTTCAAACGAAAGAGGCATCCCAATTGAGGTGGGATATGAATGTGAAGTGAATTGTGCGAAAGATCGAGTGACTAAAGAAACGATAAATTGCTGAGTGAAGGAGAAAGAGTGCCCTACAGATCCATGGCACTGAGGAATGCCGAAATTCCAGTTGACCATGGATTCATTAGGATTGTGGGTGATGAGCGAATTAAACACCAATAGCAATTGTCAATCATCATGAAATGAGTGAGTACAGGAAATGATAAAGGGGAACAACAACAAAAAAGAGAGCTAAAAAGAAAAGTAGAGAGATGACATCGTCATGATCTGGAGTTGCATTTTCTAAGATAGCAGAGGGGTATGGCTGGACCGCTACCTTGGGTAACTGACCTAGTCCTATCATGTCCAGTTTTGAAAAGATAAACAAAACATATATGTAAAAAGACACAACATATATAATGAATCTGACCCTACACTGAGCAACATGAGTTGTCCAATGGCTAAACAGGCACTAGTCCAGGATGATGAGATGCATTTTTCCTTCATCCTTCGTATCCTTGTTCTCATAACTCTAGACCACTGTACGAGTCTTTTTGATACGGGCTAGTGCTCCATTCTCGTCCATTGGCGTGATGTCCATGTGGTGGACATAGCACAAGTATAGGTGGAATTGGGTTGCCATTCACTCCATCTTCTCTTTCTGGACCCTTTGTTCCTTTGCTAGCCGTTTTGTACTAACTTCCAGGTTGTTGAGGTGACTCAGGATCTCTATAAGCAGTTTTTTGTGGTCCCTATTATCCTTCCCTATTAACATATTTGTTCGCCATGCCTCCTCCACTGTTTTGTGGTAGAGGGTTACTCTGGGCTTTGTGGCTCCTAGGTCCCTTATCCCGTCTGCTTCTTGAATCAGGTCCTTCCAAGCTTTACCCTGGCATTTAGTATTGATTTCTTTCTCCCACCTGGTGATGATCGCTTTTCCCTTTGATTCAACTAATGTATGAAAGGTTCCCTTGGCATCTCTGGCCGCTTTCTCCATCCTTGTGATCCTCTAGGGGCTTGTTGGAGGTTCTTTCCCCTGTGGGTTTATCTTACTATGAGTTTTCTTCATGCGTACCATCTCGGCTAGTTTGTGGGAGTTTTTTCCTTGGTTTCTCATCCTGTTCCTATCTACCCAACCCTTGTTTTTGTGGTATCTCCTGCAGTTGCACTTTTCATGTCTGTGTCTATTCCTGGTGCTTCTTCTCTTATGGGATTTCCCCAGCTGTGGGCTCGACCTAGAAATCTTGGTCAGCCCATAGAGGTAAACCTTCCCATCCTTTTTCCCTGTCTCAGTATGTGTGCTCATGATGACCCGATCGTAAGACCTGTGCCGACCCTTGCCCCTTCTCATTGTACAACCAACTGTGCTACTCCCCGTACCTGTACTTGGGTGAGGTGTATCCATAATTTTCCATGGTAGCACCTTTTTCCCTTCATCATTTGTGACTTGCTGATTACCTTTTCTACTTTCCCATGAACTACCCTTATACTTCTTCCTATTGAAAAGACCTTTGTGTCGTACCCCCGTCTGTTGTGTGGTTTGAGTATGCATTGTAACTTTTGGTTGAGTGTTGGGCAATTAGATTCTTCCTAGATCCTTCATGTCCGTCAATTGGCCTTGCGCCTCCTTCCTCGGTGTGGTCATCCATACTTAGGCTGTCGTCACGTTCTTTTGTCAGTAGTTGTATGCAGTCTGTTATGAACCGACCATTTGGGATGTTACTCTAGGTAGTGTTTAGTTCTGGTCCTTCCTTGCTAACCCCCTCATTAGCGATCCTGTTCGCCAGTCCATTTGTTGACCTACGTACCCAACGCAACTCCACTGTGTTCATCTTCTGTAGATGCTCCTGGATTTTTTGCAGGGAGTGTGTCAAGCGCCAATGCCTCTGAATTTTGCCCACTTTGGTGCCATTTTGGAGTCTCTTCACTGTGTTGATAATCAGCATGGAGTCACCTTCCACAATGGTGTTTGTCATCCTTTCACAGCTTAGAATCTTGAGACCGGTCTCCAGGGCTCCGAATTTCGCGGCGTTGTTGGTTGAATTTCCCATACTCCTAGCGTACAATCGGATTATGTTTCCATCACTATCCCTGATTACCCCTCCCATTCCTGTCATACCCGGGTTTCCTTTTGACGCCCCATCAAAATTTAACTTGAGGGACCCTGCTAGAGGGGGATTCTAGTTGCACTGACCTATTTGGAGTTGCGGTATCTACCTTACTTGTGTGCAGTTGTGCTAACCTATTTGGAGTTGCAGTATCCACCTTACTTGCATGCAGTTGTGCTGACCTATTTGGAGTTGTGGTAGCCGCCTTACTTTCTTGCAGCTGTGCCCGTCTTTTAGGTGAAAATATTTTAGGATTCGGGATTCCTGGCTTGCAAGTTACACTCTTTCCGTCTAGTAGTTGTGGCTCTGCACCATTTCTCTTATCAGGGAGATTATTGTTTCCTTGAGTTTCCCTTCTGGCCGGATTTCATTCTTGAAGATGCGCTGGTTCCTTTATTTCCATATTGCCCATATGATCATCCCCATAATGAGAGTACAACAGAGGCTCACCACTTCATTTTCGTAGTAATTCTCATTCCAGGTATTGATGGTTGCGTATATATTACCTCAGATCTTATTGGACTGTCGAAAGATACCTGCCCCCTAGTCCCAGATTTCTTCTATGTAGTTACATTCATCGAAGAAATGATTCATTATTTCTTCCTTAGATTGACAGAGATGGCATCATGATCAGCCAATGAATCCCCTTTTCCTTAGGTTTTCCCAAGTTGGAATTTGGTTGTGAAGTACCAACTATTTGAAAATTTCAATTTTTGGCCATTGGGGGTTGTTCCAAAGCTTACCCCATTGTTGTGTTGGATCATCTTGGTCCTGGTGCACGATGTAGTGTTGGAATTCTTTCAAGTTGAATTCCCTGCCATTTTTTTGTCCCCATATCATTTGTTCCTCTTCCTCCGATACTATACTTTTCCTTTTCCCCAGTTCCTCCTCCACCTCTCTCACACTTGTGGTGGTCTAGTCTCTATTTTGTGGATTGAGGTTGTCCCATATTCTCCATCTGTTGCGATCTGTTTCTTGTTTCCAGTAGTGGTATACTTTGGTTTTACCTTGTGCGGTCATATCCTATTGGAGTTCCTCCCTATCCAGGTTTTCCATTATGGGTTCTTGTTTCCAAGCATCCTCCCAGAATCTGGTTGTTTTTCCATTTCTTCCCAAAAATTTTGTGTATGGATATAGGTATTGTTGCGCCAAGCTAGATTCTAGATGGCTGAGCCCTCTCTGGTGCCCCCTAAAGCGGATTCGGTCTTGGTCATTTATATCTGGGCCATACTTGGCCTTCCATAGGCTTACCCATGGTGTAGAAGTTTCTTTGACCCATTGCCATCAGAGTTCTGCCCCATAGGCATTGTTGGTTACTTGTGGGTCTTGTAGTCTTAGGCCTCCTTTGATTTTTGGTTTGCAGACCTTTTCCTAGGCCACTAGGGCCCATTTTTTCTTTGTTTCCGCTCCTCTCCATAGGAAGTCCCTTTGGATGGTTCTTATTTTTTGTAGTATCCCTTTGGGGGCTAGGAATACAAACATCATATAGGTTGGAATTGCTTGCAGAATTGTCTTGGTCAATATGAGTCTCCTCGCTAGGTTGAGGGATCTGTACGTCCAATTTTTCACCCTCTCCTATAACTTGTTCATCACTCCTTCCCAAGTTGACATTTTGTATGCTCTGTCTATCAGGGGGATGCCCAACTACTTGGTTGGGAGTTGTTACCACATATTCCTGTCGAGATCTTGGAGGTCTTTATTTTCTTCCTATGTCTGTAATTTTGCTTGTCTTTTCCCCTTCTGTCGACCAGATCGTGTTTTTCTCTTCCCATCCCGGCATTTCTTTCTTTTGCAGTTGTCCTTATCGTCAATATGACCAGAAGAGGATTGGCCTTGAATTCCTCTATCTCTTCTGATGGCTGATCCCCCCTCCTTTTATCTCCATCACTGAATTGTTTCCTTATGAAGCCTAAGTTTGGTCAGCCAAATCCTCATTTCCTTTGTCTGCAGCACCGAGAAGAGCTAAACAACGACACAAAACAAGCGAGTGGGCAAAGACTAATTTCAGCGGGGAGGATCCACTGATGGAACAGATCAACAGTCATCGAGTAATTGGGGCTATGAAGTTGCATGGAGGTTTGTATCAAGTGGAGGCCTGAAATGACCTAAGTTGTCCGGTCCAATGGCGAAAGGTGGCAGTTGATTGAGCTTTTTTGGGACTCGATGTTTCGGGGTTCTCGTCAACAAATGCACCCATAGCTCGAAACCCCGAAACATGAAATTACAGAACCCTTGGGAGTTGGTCCCACGGTCCTAGCCCCTGGTCACAAAGAAATCAGGTCCAAGAAGGGATATAGCATTCATCATGTGGAGAATCAAGACCTAAAATGTTGGTTTTGATCTGAGCCATCCAAGCCAAAAGGGCATATGTCAGTAGATAGGAGAAACTACGAAGTGCCCAAGGTTTTAGCCCTGGGTCATAGCCGGTGACCATATGGACAAGAGGTAAGGGAGGTGCTAACACAAGTTAATCCTATCGTGATTTTGGTAATCGGGAGTTTTAAATATGAGGAGTTAGCTCCTTCCCAGTGCCGATATGCAAAATTCATGAAGCGCCTTTGGTTTTTAGGCGAGGTCATAACCCACAGTCACATGGAAAGTAGGGCCAAGATAAAGATAAGCACCTATTCAGTCCATAGATGGCTAAGGATAGCTAAGGAAATGATCTTGGCCGTTGATTAAGAAGGAAGATCGAACCGTTGGTTTGGTCAGGGCGATTTCGCAATGTCGGGCATCGGGGATCCTGGACATTGCATATGGGAGTCCCTGAAAGGAGAAATGCTGAAGTGCCTTTGAATATGGGTTTAGGATCATGGCCCTAGATTACATTGAGGGTGGATCCAGAAGAAAAGGAGGCTAGCCTCCGAGCCTTAGAGAGCAGGCACGTGGTCGTCTCTTGTGCATGTAGTCTTGGTCACTCTCCATGGAGGAAAGCAGTTAATGAGAATTGAGCAGGTGGTTGAGAGCTCAGCTCAATCCATAAATGGAAGGCGTGGGGGAAGGTCTGGAACATTCATCTCATGGTACCTTCATTGACAAGTTCCCTACAAGAGCCATGCCTATTTGAACCAGTGTCAGACAGGAAGCTGCGCGCACAATCTGCAAGAAGGTAATGCACACGTAAAGCCTTAAATGAAGTAGCTCAATGACTTCCCTGCCGTCAAGAGAGCGAATTGCTTTGAGTATATAAACTCATTTTTGATATTTTTGTAAGGATCGATGGTAGAGCTAAGCTCCTGATTGTAATGTTTTGACGAGGCCTCTGGTTCTCTAGTTATGTTTATTATTTGAGACTTCTTATTTATTGGCAACGAGCTTCTTCTCTCAGCTCTTTGCTTCTCACTCTGAAATCTCGGGTGTGGATGATCCAGTCGAGTGTTGTGGCCGTATTGTAGTGTAGGTTTGACTATATTTGCTATTACAACATTTTCAGTGTTTTGAAGTTCTCAAACCAAGAGGACCTTGCATCTGAGACTTTTCCTCGATAGGTTGTTGGAAGACCGGATGTCCAGAGCATACCTTTGCACTTTACTCATGTTTCTATTGTCTACTCACCACTATACATACTTACTAGCTTAAGTAAGATTAAGAACTCACCTATTTATACATTTCCAACCCAGTTTTTTGAGTTAAAACGATATTGTTCTGAGTTTACTCCCTTTCGATCACCCTTTTATAATCAACCTGTGACATAAAAACTGATGGGTATCAGGCTTACTCTTGCTACAATCCAGGAGTGACTTTTGGTGCTAACAGGAGAATTTTGCATACAAAACCCAAAATATTTGCCAGGTTTCTTTGGATTGCAAGGTTGGTGTTGAAGAAATAGATCACAGATTTGGAGTGGTTGATCTCAGCACCCGAGGCTTCCCGAAACTCTTCTAAGATTATTTTATAGGATTTTTCTTCCTTGACCATGGGTGTGCCATGGAGTAAGGTGTCATCCACGAACTGTTGATGTGTGGACATAGGGCAGTTTTCAAAAATTTTGATGCTTATTATTTCTTCTGCTACTGTTGTGATTTTTATGCTTTGACTGAGACCTTCCAACATTGGAATGAATAGGAAGGGGGAAAATGGGTCTCCTTGTTTGATGCCTCTCATAGGCCAGAAAGTTTTGGCTAGGGCTCCATTTATTAGGAGCGAGTAACTTGTCATGGAGACTCGGCTAACAATCCAACTGATCCAGTGATGGTTGAACCCAAAGGCTTCCAAAGTCTTGACCATGTAGTGCCAGCTAATTTTTTCATAAGATTTTGCTAGGTCCAGTTGTATTATCATTCCCCCTCTTCTCTAAATTTTCAGGGTGTGGATTAGCTCAGGGGCATGGATGATGTTGTCCATGATTTTTCTTCCTTCCATGAAACCCGCCTGTTCTTGTGAAATAAGTGTGGGTAGGAGGGGTTTGAATCTATTATCTATGACTTTGGAGATTATATTGTAAACCAAATTGCATAGAGCTATGGGTTGGTATCAGTCGATGGTGCTGGCTTCATTTTCTTTGGGGATTAAAGTAATCATTGTAGAATTTAGCGCTTTTAGAATGGAGGTTGACCATTTGGAGTCCTCCACTACCCTATAAACATCTTGTTTGACCACTTCCCAATAGGATTTGAAAAATTCCACTGTGAAACCATCTGGATGTGGGGCTTTCCCATTGGGCATCTCCTGGATCACTTGATCAATTTCCTCCTTTGCGATGGGTTTATTTAGGTTGTTATTTTTTTCCTCGGTGACTAGATGGGGGATGTGCTGAGTTATCCTTTGGATGACCTCTCTTTGATATTTTTTGGGTTCCTGGGCTATCCCATGGAAGTGATTTACCATATTTTTCTCAATCTCCTTATGGGATTCTCTCTCGATCCCATCATGATCCTTAATTTTCAAGATTTTGTTGTGGGCTCTTCTGGCAATGGTTGTTCTATGAAAAAACTTGGTGTTCCACTCTCCTTCCCTTAACCATCTAATTCGAGACTTTTGTCACCATAGAGTTTCTTCCTGCTGACATCTAGCTTCCCATTCCTAGGTCATCTGGATCTCTTCCTTTTTTTGCTCCTCTGTATAGCCCTCGGCTATGCATATTTCCTGGATTTTTCTCATTTTGTCTTCAATATTTTTTTCTCTTGGTTTATATTTCCAAAGATTTCCTTGTTCCACTCCTTGAGCTTATTTTTGATGTACTTAAGTTTCTTGTAAAGTTTGAACATCCTTGTCTCTTTCTCTAGTTGTTCCTCCTGCCACCACCGTTTGATATTCTCCTTGAAGGTGTGGTGTTCAATCCAAAATTTCTCAAATCTGAAAGGTCTATTCTTCGGTGTCATTTGGAAGTCTGCTTCCAGTTGGACTGGCCAATGATCAGACCCTCCCCAGGGAAGGATGTTGTAGTCTAAGGTTAACCCTTGCAGAATGATAGACTTTGACACAAAGAATCTGTCTAGTCTTGTCACTACCTGATGTTTATTCGTCCGTTTATTATTCCAGGTGAACTGTCCATTATTGGTTTTTATGTCCACCATCTCCGTCGTGTCTATGAACATTGAAAGATCTTCTGCATATCTATCCAATCTTCTAGTGCCTCCTTTTTTCTCTGCAAGTGATGTGATGATGTTGAAGTCTCCTGCTAGGATCCAATGGAGGTTGCTAGATTGGGTTTTTAGGTCTTCTAGGTATAGAATCATTCTTCTCTTTTCCTCTAACATCTGGAGTCCATACACATTGGTGCATAGAATCACCTCTGTATTTCCAATGATTTGCATGCTAATCGAAAGTGTGTGCCTGGTAGCTTTGGATACTATGAGGCTCATCACTTGTGAGTTCCACAAGGTGAGAATACCTCCTGCCATCTATTGTCCTTCAACAACCACCATATTGTACTTGCTCCATTGTTTTTTGCTGATTATTTCCATTCTGTCTGTAGTGCATTTTGTCTCTTGGATGAAACAGAGGTCCGGTTGTTCCTTCCTAAGTCTACTTTTGATGATTCTTTGCTTTCATGAGCTGTTTAGGCCTCTTATATTCCATGTTATAATATTCATTTAAACATGTGGGGGGGACTTGGGAAAGAGTTTCTTGATCTTACGTGAGTTTATCAACAGTGCTCGAAGTTCCTGTAGGGCTACGTTGTTTGATTTCCTGCCTTTTTTCCTTCTCATTTGCTTGGGTGAGAGATGTGGTTGTCCCTCACCATATTTGATTCCTAGGTGTCCTATCTCCCCCTGTGCGTGATTGAGCCCTCTGGATTTGGCTTACTCCCTTAGGAGGAACAAGTATTGGATGCGGTCTAGTTTCTCCGTTGGTACATTGTCTATGCCCTGCTTTTTCCATTGCTCCAATATGTTTGGGAGATCTATCCCTTCCCTTTCCACAAGGTCTTTGAGATCAGGGTCTTCCTTACCTACTTCACTTGGGGTCATGTCCACATCTCCGTCTACTTCCTGCATGCGGGTGTTGGCATCTCTGGTTTCTCCGTCCATAGGAGTTGCGCTACCCCCTTGTTCCTTCTTATTACTTGGGCTCTCTGTGGGCTCATTTGTTGCTTGTTCCCTAGCTTCTTGAGATTTTTCCGATTCCTTTCCTCATTATGCCCCTTTGTTGGTTTTGTCTTGTCCTTCTGTTCTATTCTTAGCCTCTAAATTGCTTCCTGTTGGGGTTTTACTTTCTTTTTGTGGTTCGACTTTATAAACCCATCCTCATCCTGCTATGGTTTGGTGCTTTCCGCTTCTTGTTTTTTATTAAGAGGACATTCTTTGATTATGTTACAGGTATGAACTAACTGAGAGGGGGGGGGGGTGAATCAGTTAGTGTAGATTATTAACCATTTTTCTCATTTTTAACTTTGAGTCATTAATCTTAGGGGCAGTGAGTCTTTACTGTGAAATCCAGAGTTATAAACATAAAGTAGATAATATAAAGAATAGCAATCACACACAACATTCATTCACAAGTATGAGACATAGACTTTTCAAGAGGAAACCCAACCAGGGAAAAAACCTCGTCTTCTTAAGATGTTCAGCAAGCTCCAACTTCGTTACATCTCATCTTTTATGAGCACCAACTCATAGAGGCTACAACCTCAGATTGCCAGCACCAACTGGCTGAGAGCACCAACTCCCACAGAATCCCAGCACCCACTGGGTGGAAGCACCGACTTCCTTTTTACTTCAGCACCAACTGAATGAAGGCACCAACCTTCAGATTCTACAAGCACCCACTTGCAGAGAAAGAGACATACGTCTCCCTAGCACCACCCTACCACCCTAATTTGCCAAAATACATATTGCTCAAATCAACTTGTTCATTCTGATATAGCTTGCTTACCCTTTCTGTTGATCTTCTCTGTATTCTTCATTGTTTCTGATCTGCTACTCTACCTCATTGTCCTTTGCAGCCCATTCTCAGCTTCTTCTCCTGTCACGCATATTCTCCTCCTTTTCTCACATCTAGAGCACTCCCTCTTTCTCACATCAACTGCAACAATTCATCTCTGTTCCAGCGCATTATATAGATTCACCACATGCAGAGTCTTTCCTTGCGTTTCTCAACTCCAACTGCAGTTTCCCTTTCTTTCATTCTTTCTTCTGCTTTTCGCATGCCATTATTCTCCCTGATTTTCTGAACTGGCTCTTTGCATGCCTCCTCTATGCATGCCACCTCATGTAACACTGTGTTCCTCCTTTCTTAACTGACAGTCTAATTTTAGACTGAAAGTCCTTCTGCTTTTCTCAACTCCAACTGCAGTTTCTCTTTTCGTTTAATCTTTCTTTTGTTTTTCGTGTGCCAGCATTTTCCCTGATTTTCTGAACTGGCTCTTTACTCTGCCTCCTCTACGCATGCCACATCATGCAACACTGTGTTCCAACATCTGCGTTTTAGCATCTGTGATCCAACATTTGTGTTTCAGCATCTACGTTTCAGCATCCGTGTTTCAGCATCTGTGTTCTAGCTTCTATGTTCCAGCATTTGTGTTCCAGCACTTGTGCGTGCTCCATAACCAACCAATTGCCATCACTGACAACCTTGAAAGTCTGCGTCTTCTGTGTTTCAGCATCTGCGTTCCAACATTTGTGTTCCAGCATCTGTGATTCAACATTTGTGTTTCAGCATCTACGTTTCAACATCCGTGTTTCAGCATCTGTGTTCTAGCTTCTATGTTCCAGCATTTGTGTTCCAGCACTTGTGCGTGCTCCATAACCAACCAATTTCCATCAATGAAAACCTTGACCGTCTTCGTCATCTTTTCCATCAATGGCACTCCTTGACCGTCTTCGTTGCATCTCATGTGTTGCAGCATTTGTGTCTGTGTTTCAGCAACTGTGTTCCAACATCTTTCAGCATACGTGTTTCAGCTTCTGTGTTCCAGCATCTCTTGTGCGTGCTCTATAAATAGTTGATTGCCATCAATGACAACCTTGACCATCTGCGTCATCTTTGCTACAACCATATTCCAACAATCTCCCCCTTTGGCATTGATGGCAATATGTCTTTCATTGCTCCCCCTTTGACATCAAGGGCAAAGGGTTAAACTGTTCTCTTCAGGCTCCCCCCTGACTTTGTGCACTCAACTGTAATATCTGCTAAAAAAAAGAATGAAATCTATCAACACTATCCACTAACCTGACCACAACGCTCCTCCTGAATTGATGCCAATTTTGATGCATTCATGTCTTGAAAGTTTTAGACTAAGAAAGGTATCAACGCTGATCTCTATGTATTTTTGCTTGCTACAGCTCTACCAAGTTTAGTAACCAAACTTCTTGTGAAAAGATCCTTTGGACCTGTGCTCTTTTAATCAATCATCTATGCTCTGTCTTGTACACATCTTCTTCTGCCAATTATTACCTGAGGTTCATTCGGTCAATCGTGACTTCATCTTTCAATCCTGTGTAGACCATATGGAACATTACTGTGTGTCGGCTGTTACAGCACTCCAAATTCACGTTTATTACTTCAAGAATGCTTCTTATATATAAAAAAATCTTTTCTACTCATGACCAAATTCAACACAGCGATACTCATATATTCAATACTGATATAAAGACCAAGATGTCTCTTCAGGCGATCTGTTAAACACACGCTCCCCCTGACAAGGTGCATAGGTTAGTTAGAGGAGGGTAGGACACCCATCTTCTTTCTGAGGTATTCAAACTGTGCCTTGGGTAATGGTTTGGTAAATATATCATCAATCTACTCCGTGGAGGGAATGTACTGCAATTGTACCACTTTATTGGCAACCTGATCTTTTAAGAAATGATACTTCAGAGGTATATGCTTTGTCTTGGAATG
>ML776850.1:1577590-1649727 GCA_009831015.1 Picea engelmannii | reverse complement strand
AATCCCAGCACCCACTGGGTGGAAGCACCGACTTCCTTTTTACTTCAGCACCAACTGAATGAAGGCACCAACCTTCAGATTCTACAAGCACCCACTTGCAGAGAAAGAGACATACGTCTCCCTAGCACTACCCTACCACCCTAATTTGCCAAAATACATATTGCTCAAATCAACTTGTTCATTCTGATATAGCTTGCTTACCCTTTCTGCTGATCTTCTCTATATTCTTCACTGTTTCTGATCTGCTGCTCTGCCTCACTGTCCTCTGCAGCCCATTCTCAGCTTCTTCTCCTGTCACGCAGATTCTCCTCCTTTTCTCACATCCAGATCACTCCCTCTTTCTCACATCAACTGCAACAATTCATCTCTGTTCCAGCGCATTATATAGATTCACCACATGCAGAGTCTTTCCTTACGTTTCTCAACTCCAACTGCAGTTTCCCTTTCTTTCATTCTTTCTTCTGCTTTTCGCATGCCATTATTCTCCTTGATTTTCTGAACTGGCTCTTTGCATGCCTCCTCTACGCATGCCACCTCATGCAACACTGTGTTCCTCCTTTCTTAACTGATAGTCTAATTTTAGACTGAAAGTCCTTCTGCTTTTCTCAACTCCAACTGCAGTTTCTCTTTTCGTTTAATCTTTCTTCTGTTTTTCGCGTGCCAGCATTCTCCCTGATTTTCTGAACTGGCTCTTTACTCTGCCTCCTCTACGCATGCCACATCATGCAACGCTGTGTTCCAGCATCTGCGTTTCAGCATCTGTGATCCAACATTTGTGTTTCAGCATCTACGTTTCAGCATCTGTGTTTTAGCATCTGTGTTCTAGCTTCTATGTTCCAGCATTTGTGTTCCAGCACTTGTGCGTGCTCCATAACCAACCAATTGCCATCACTGACAACCTTGACAGTCTGCATCTTCTGTGTTTCAGCATCTGCGTTCCAGCATCTGTGTTCCAACATCTGTGATTCAACATTTGTGTTTCAGCATCTACGTTTCAGCATCCGTGTTTCAACATCTGTGTTCTAGCTTCTATGTTCTATCATTTGTGTTCCAGCACTTGTGCGTGCTCCATAACCAACCAATTGCCATCAATGACAACCTTGACCGTCTTCATCATCTTTTCCATCAATGGCACTCCTTGACCATCTTCGTTGCATCTCCTGTGTTGCAGCATTTGTGTCTGTGTTTCAGCAACTGTGTTCCAGCATCTTTCAACATATGTGTTTCAGCTTCTGTGTTCCAGCATCTCTTGTGCGTGCTCTATAAATAGTTGATTGCCATCAATGACAACCTTGACCATCTGCATCATCTTTGCTACAGCCATATTCCAACAGATTAGGTGTCCATGTTCGTAACATCATCTACATTTGAAGGGGATCTACTCGTAGTCACTGTTTTGTATCCATTCCTCGTCCTTGACTTCCAAACTTATGGCTTCTGGGAGTGCTCTCGACATATCCATCTCTATGCAAATTCTTGCATAGGATGTATATCTCCCTTTTAGGGTGGCTTCTGAAGTCTTCACATATTTTCCCATTTTTTTCCCTATTGCTTTGAAGGTAGAGGGTAGCCAGTAATCAAATGGCGAGTAAAATCTCAGCTAGACAGGTACATTTTTGAAAGTTTCTTTTTCTGGGGAGAAGTTTTCCTTCCATGGCTGTATGTACAGTCCTATTGAGGCATGGAAGTATGTCACCCCCTCAAAGATGTTATCACTGTCTTCCAGGTTCATGAATACTGTTGTGAAGAAGCCTTTCAAGCCCAGGTGGAGTTCCACTTCTCCACTTGTCTTCCAATGATATTTAATCTAGTTGTACAACATTATTTCTGTGGGCCACAAACCCATAAACTTGCAGATTAGCGCATACGTCTTCATCTGGTCCCTATAGAGTTGCATTTGCAGATCCTCCAAGATCACCTTAGGTATCATTGTTGTTTTATGTTTACATGGGTTGTGCCCTTCTTCCCCATTGGGGATCGTTGTTTCTTGCACAACATTCTAATTTTCTCTGGCTTCTTCCCCCATGCAATCGCTTTTTCCCTGGTTCCTTTCCTGACTCTTTTTTGGGTTTGATCCTGAGGTGCTTGTCATTGGTGCCTTGAAACCTATGCCTCTTGGCCCTTTCCCCCTATCCACCACTACCTTCTTGTATGAAGGAGTTCCATTACCCCCCCTTTGGTACTCATGTTGTCATCTGCTATGGCCGTGACTGCCAAACCCTAGCTTGTAGTTGCTCCAAACCCTAACAAAACCCTATCAATTTCAAAAGGTATGTGGGCTTGGACCAGTTAATCTTTGTTATGAGACTATACCACATCCTTGCTTTGGTTTGAGCACAAGACCTGACCTTCGTTGCAAGAATGACTTTACCATCCATCCACCTCCGGCGACCTTAAAATCAACCATGTGTTACACCCACCATTAAAGAACAAAAAATATGTATTGACACTGATGAGAAGTTTGAAATCAAATCAAACTCTGATAACATGATATGGAAATGAAATCTAAGCCAAACAACATCCTAATCGAAATCTAAAACATAATTAAGTATAATGTTTATAACATGATATGGAAATGAAATATAAGCCAAACAACATCCTAATCAAAATCTAAAACATAATTAAGTATAGTGTTGATAACATGATATGGAAATGAAATCTAAGCCAAACAACATCCTCATAAAACTCTAAAACGTAATTATGTTGTTAAACATTAGTTATTATGAGTAAGAATATCACGCACTACAACTGAAAATATCCAAGCTAAAATGTTTCTAGTTGTTTGCATAACCTTGAATTGTTCTTTGTGACTTTCACACCTAGAGGAACATTGATGCATGAAGACCTCCCAAGCAATAGTGGGAACCTGACTGCCTAATAATCATGGAATTAAGTCTGATCCTTGAGCTTCACTAGCTCAAAGTAAAAAAATAATAGTCCCACAGAGACACTTGGATGGAAAGAAGCAGAGAAAAAAGAAAAAACAGAGAACAAAGAACTACAATATGTCACTTTACTTCATCTCTTTAAATTTTCCAACTGCAATAACAAATTTACAATGAAAAAGAGATGATAAATTCAATCTGACATTTGGAAAAAGTTATGATATGCAGTGCCAGTAAATTATATACAAATTTCTAGAATCCAGTTTTACCTTTCTAGCTAAACAAGTCCCTAGGAATAGGCATGGAAACAAGGGTTGCATAGTGAGAGGACTTGTTTGCCTTGTAATCCTGCACAGTTAAGAATCAAAATCAGAAATATATAAAAGGGAAACATCAAACTCTTCTTTAATATCTTCATATCATTTGAAGAAACAAACCCAATTATAAAATCTTGAGGAAATAGACTACTACAATTTGTAGGGATCTCAAAATAAGATGGAACCTTTGGGAAGGCCTTTGTTGAAACATACAAAATATAAGTGGAAGAATCCATTTTCAGTAAGTCCTGACACCGTAAATGTTAAAAGATAGCCACATTAAGTGGAAACCATAACTATGGAGTGAACCCTATGCAATACAGTAGGAGAATACTATGAAATTGTATGTTGTGGTTTCACTTTTTTTCCTTGTATATTTATATTATTTTTCTTTGTCATGGTTATGATATGCTTTAGTCACAACAGATATACAAAGTTACAAACACAAATGCATGCAAACCTCAGTGAACATGTAGGGCAATTAAAGTGGAAAATAATTTCCAAAAAGCCTGACATATTGACATAAAACCATTAAGCATTTGGATGCAATGTGCATTACATTGAAAAGCAATAGAATTTATCCTTCAATTCCATGCGACAATAAATACAAGAATTTATTCTGAGGACAACTACAAATTTACTACTAAATGGAATATGTGAAAGATTTGTCAATAAACATCAGCTTGAAAGAGTGATATTTTCATAGGCTACTCTCTCCAATTTGGAAGATGCTTAAGAATAAAAGAGAATGAATTTCATGAGATGAAGCCATACAACCCTTTCATGAGTTCTTTCATTAATGGATGAAAATTTGAAACACATTAAGACATCTAGTTATGAGATGCCATTAAAAAATGGGTTTACCACAAGATCTAGTTTTCAATTTCTATTTTTGCAATGCCATTAAAATATGGATTTACAAAAACATATAGTTTTCATGTTGAAAACTATTTCTCAAGTATTATATTAACATCAATTTGCTTCAACTATTAAAAGTATATAAATATTTGTAGCTAGAAGAATATAAATATTTAGAAACCAAAATGTAGAACTTTGATCTCTTATGCCACTGCACTATTCCCTATTGTGTTGCATTTAGTATTGGCAAGCATAGAAAATATTCTTTGTCTTAATCTCCTTGAATAAACTCCATTTTACACGAAATCCTCTCTAAGACTCTCCAATACATTTGACACATCTCTCATGGTTCGACATTCTTCAGGTGAATCTTTTGAACAGAGCAAACCGACACATAGGAAACAAAGTAGACATATATATGTATTATTTTCTTCAATTTCATCTCGATCCATCTCACTAAAGTGATGATTGTTAATTACCTCTCACTCTATTTGGAAATGCTAAGTTCACCCACTTATGCAAGTTCAAGTTTCTTGCAAACATGTCACTAGCTGGTATTTTTCTAGTAAGCATTTCCAATAATAGAATGCCATAATTATAAACATCCCCTTGAGTGGAAACCCTCTCACCTAATCCATACTCTATATTCAAGGAAACTTTGATCAAAACTTACTCAACAAATACAATACATATAAAATTTATGTGAAGAAAATACAAAATCAAAATAATGTTATTATAAATCTATACCCGGTGCAATGTAACCCATTGATCCTTTCAAAGAAACTATTGCAGTAAGTGAGTTACAAGAGGTTGCACCAATTAATTTTTCAATCCCAAAATTTGTTACATGGCCAAACATGTTTTCATCCAACAACACACTGCTTGGTTTTATATCACAGTGCACTACTTGCATAGAAAAATCATGATAAAGATATTCCATGACATGGGACACATCAATGAAAATATCTAATCGTGCTTCCAATCCTAGCTCACAGACATCATTGTTGTCATCTTTATTACAATACAAATTCTTCTCTAAGCTTCCATTACACATAAACTTGAACACTAAAGATTTGCAATGGAGGTTGTAACTTGAGGTTACGATTCTCATAAGATTTCGATGTCAAACCTTTTGTAAGGAATTGCACTCTTGTTTAAAACTCTTCACAACTTGTTCATTTTGAAAATGGAAAACCTTCATAGAAACAAGCACACCATCATTCAAAATTCCTTTGTACATTGATCCAAAACTACCCTTTCCCAACAAATTGGACTCAATAAATCCATTAGTTGCTCTAGAAAGATCTTGATATGATATACTCTCATGCTCTAATTTATGGGAAATAACTCATGGGAAATCAAAGTTTTGTATATGAAAATTCCCTCTTGAGAGGAATCACAAAAGAAAAAAACATAATATAAACCCACTACCACCAAAAATTGGCAATAATACTTTTCTCAAAACATCAAAATGAATTCTTGGTGCTGGACACGCTGGTAAGGAAAATACTTGAGGACCACCAAGACTTAAATTTAAAATTAGGGATATGATAATGCTTTGATTTGTAGAAAATTATCCTTTTGATATTTCTTCGTTGAGATTATTGAAAGATAAATTCAAATAGTGAAGATCTTTCAACTTGTTGAGAGTAATTGGTATTCAATAAGGAGTTATAAGAGAGATCCATGTCCATGAGATTTTGTATATATCCATGTGAATATGGAATGGAACCTTCTAAGGAATTGTTAGATAGATTCAATGATTCGAGTGCAATGCAACTTCCAAGTGTTTGTGGAATGACATTGGCTAATAGATTGGTAGAAATGTCTATAGCTAAAGCATTTTCAAGTTTCTCTATCTCTAGAGGTAAGGGGCCATCCAACAAATTCCACGACAAATTTAAATAAAACAAGTAAGGAGGAGTGATGATTTCTACTAGTATGCTTCCATTGAGTCTATTGTGAGACAACTCAAGCAATCCCAAATTCTTGCAATCTCCTAAGATGGTATGTATTTTATCTGATAAGTAGTTGTGATGAAGATAAAGTTTCGATAAATGTTTAAGATGGTGTAAGTTTCCAGAAAGCATGTTTCTACTAATATCTAGGACACTGATATATTTTAATTTTTCAAAATCATTGGGTATGTTTCCTTCTAATCTAGTGTTTCCTAAATTCAATATTTCTATTTTTTCAAGGCTATCTAATGGTGGTATAGTACTATTTAACATATTTTTGCTTAAATTTAAAAATATCACACTGCTAAGATTGTCGATATGTGGAGGGATATTCCTTTCTATTAAGTTGTCTGATAATAACAACTGAGACAAATTGGCAGAAAGTAAGCTTATTGAAAGGGGAAAAACACCACTTAGTTTATTGTAGCTCAAGTCTAACACTTATAGGTGAGAGAAGTTCATAAGAGCTACAAGAAAGGGCATGGTTGTAGTGCCTCCACTATCAAGTTGATTGGATTGTAAGTATAACTGTTCAAGGAGTGATAAGTTACCCAACTCTACTAGCACACTCCCACACAACATGTTGTTGCTTAGATCCACTATCAAGAGCTTGGAACAATTCCCAATGGAATTTGGTATCTTTCCACTTAATTGGTTTTCTCATAAATAGAGATCATTCAAGTTAAAGATATTTGACAAAGATGTGGGGATGGTGCCTACCAAAAGTATTTGCAGATTGGTGAGCTGACCGTTTGTTCATGGAAATATCCAAGTAAATCAAAGTGGAGATATTTGATCAATAAGTGGGAATGGATAATGTGGAATTCTACATTATGTGGAATGGATAAAGAAGTGGGAATGGATAGTGTGGAATTCTACATTATGTGGATAAACACCATACATGAAACATTTATGGATAATAAAGGCAATGCGAACTTGAAGGACACCCAACTTATTGGAAACATTTGGAAACAATGCAAAAGTGTTGTTAATCCTTTTTAATTGGCATGTACAGTTCATTTTGGGGACAAACAATATTTGGGATTAAGCAAACTAGGCCATGAGTATTTAGGGACTAATAGTCCTAAATCTATCAGTTTTTGTCTTGTTTCATTGTTTTATTTGAGGCTCTGTTTAATCAGGTCAAAGACTCTGAGGTTTCAGTTAAATGTTGCCCAAATTGTTTGTAACCATCTGAAAGCCACTATAAGACACATGGAATAGTAGAGTTAATGAAAGCCACTAACAAGACTTAGTGCTTAAATGTAGGGGTTGCTACTATGATTCATATGCCAATTTATTAAGAATACTTGGAAATTGCTCTACTAAACAAAACAAAAAATGAGGCTTTGGCTTTGACTTTTTTTTATATTCCTAGTCATAATCGGTAGAGAAGCTCAACTTTGTAGGATGTGGGAAAAGGTTAATCAGTTAGCCAGAATTACCTTGCCAAAAAATAGTAAAAATGGTAATTTCACATATATACTTTAATAACGACATTGGCAGTCACATCAGAAGCTCATATTTTCATCACTTGGTGAAATTTCTGGTAATGGAATGCACAAATGCTTCAGTCTATGATATTACTCTATATTTGTACATGATAGAAAATGTTCTATGTTGGCATGTTTATAGACAAGAGTATTCTTGTCATTGATGGCAAGGTTAGAGTATGCATCGATGGAAAAACAAGAACAAAGTAAGCTCAGGAGGAATTAACGCAGAGTCGAATGCAGTGCGAAGGTGTGCATGTTCATTTGATGGAAAACAAGAAGGCAAGGAAGACCAACAACGCAACGATGATCGAATGGAAATATCAAAGTGTTGGTCAAACTCCATTTCGGAGTATTGGATACCGAGATTTTAGATACCAGGAGATGGAGATGTCAAGGACTCTCACTACAGGAGTCCAAAAATCGCGAAATGCAAAATGTCGATGTGATGTTAATCAAACTCCATTTCGGAGTATTGGATACTGAGATTTCGGATACCAGGAGATGGAGATGTCAAGGACTCTCACTACAGAAGTCTCGAAATTGTGAAATGCAAAACACCGATGTGATGTTCATCTGACTCCATTTCAGAGTATCAGATACCGGGAGATGGAAATGTCAAGGACCCTCACAATAGGAGTGATGAACTCGAGATATGAAAAATCATTAAATAACCTTAGCCGTTAGATCTAGGTTTGATATGGACTACTGATCCGAATTCATTAGGGAGTTTCAGATACCAGGAGATGGAGAAGTCAAGTTTTGAGACTCCTCACAGGAGTCCTGAAGTTGTGAAGTGCGAAAAGCCAAAAAGCTGACTTGACTCCATTTCGGAGTTTCGCAGATTGGGACTTGAAGGTGTCAAGAAATTTCACATCAAGAATGTTGAAATCACGATATGTGAAATCACGAAGGGATATAGGCTTATAGATCCATAAGGTGAATGTGGTAGACCACATCAGAAAGGACAGGTGGAAGAACATGACACGTGGCATGATCAAACAACAACAATTGTCAAGTTGATTTGGCATTTCAGGCCACTGAAATTCACAATTCTATGTGACACATGGCATCCACTCAGGTCACGACACATCATTAAGTGACGCAAGACTGACCTCACTCCATGATTTTTTGCTTCGGGAGTTTAAACTTCATCACTCCCCCAAAGTCTCGAAGGTTGAAGTCCTGGGGCAGAGGATAGTCGTCCGATCACCAGGGATCGAGGACTGTTAATTTGGAGATCGAAGAGCTTGTGTGATTGGAGAGTGATCATATTTCGATGGTCACATCATCAAAGAAATGTAGAAGAGAGCTCGAAGCGGCAAGCTCCATTTCAGAGTTTTGGGGATCGGGACATGGAACATAAAGAAATCTTCACATCAAGGATGCTGAAATGTCGAAATGTGAAATAAATGCAAGATCCTATGGATCCAATCCAACGGTGCAGGTGATTTTGAATATTAACGGAGGGCTACTGTTGCACCTCATAGTGTAACTTCTAGAAATCACTGATGGTTTCTACCAGAGGACTCGAAGAGACTTCGGTGTGATTTCCATAGGAGTTGAAGAGTCTCTAGGAATCTGCCAGTGGAATGAAGACTGTTCGTAGAGGTAATTAACAGAGGGATCTAACTGCCAGAGAAGCTGAAGAGTTTCCATGATGAATAGGCAGAGTACTCGACATGAGAGAGCATGCAGAAGCATGGGGGATTGCGTGGACAAGGATAACAGAGACTATATGTATACTGAACAGAGAAGAGATGAGGGTTGTTGTTGTGGTTGTTGGGTGTGATTGAGGTGTGAAGAAGGAGGCAGAGCTCAGCAAAAAAAATGTACAGAAGGGGAATGGTGCATTGAAGGGACATGGCGCAGAGAGCATAACAAGAAAAAGAACATAAAGCACAAGGAGTGTGGAGAAGACATTGATGCAGACAAAGCAGCATAGTGTAGCAGAACAGTGATGAAACCGGTAAGCCATTGGAGAACTTTATATCATTGTAATAAGTCATAATAGAAAATATTTATATTTCAGGGTGGTAGGGTGGTGCTAGGGAAGACTGTTTTCCTTAGATGTTCAAGTGGGTGCTTGAATAAAGGGAGTTGGAGCTTCCATCTGGTTGCAGACAGAGAAACCAGGGTGGTAGGGTGGTTCAAGGGAGAACTGTTGTTCTCTGTTATACAGGTTGGTGCTTGTGTGACTGGAAGTTGGTGCTTCCATCCAGTTGGTGCTGGAACACTTAGGGAGTTGGTGCTTCCTTCTAGTGGGTAATAGAGAAACCAAGGAGTTGGTGCTTCCTTCTAGTGGGTGCTGGAGAAACTGGGGAGTTGGTGCTTCCTTCTAGTTGGTGCTAGAGAATCCAAAGAGATGGTGCTCTCAGCAAGTAGAAGCTTGCAAAATAGAGGTTGTAGCCTCATTATAAGTTGGTTCTCACATGTATTGTAATGCACCCACTACCATAATCAAATTTTGGTTTCTTTCTGTAGAATCAGAGCCCCCAAAATATCTACGGAGGCCTAGCGTAAGCTAGCTATTTCTCTGTCTACTCCCATGTGATTGTGGGTCATGATCATAGGTCAAATAACCATGGAGCCTCTTAGTAATTTGTGACTCAGTGCTACAGGAATGTCGAATCGTTCGAATCTGCAACCATCGAACCCCGACAGGGCTAGCGACTGGCCAATAAGGACGAATCCCAATAGGGTTAGCGAATGGCCAATAGGAACGGGCCCTGTCACATGGTTGAGTGGAGTATAGGTGGAAAGAGGGAAGCATGACATGGAGGGAAACATGACAGGATATGGGTCCCACTTTACATGCCACACCATTCTAGAACCCCCCCCCCATTAAAGGCAGAATGGCAAGGGGGGTCTGGAATTCGCATGAGCACTGTTGATCAAGGCGAATAAATCCTGACCGTTCAAGAGTTGTGCATTTGATTCTGGAGCCCCCCCCTCACCACTAAAGGTAGAATAGAAAGGGGGCTCCGGAATGAAGCCTCAGCCGTAGGTCTGGGCGGGTGGACTCTGGCTGTCCAGATCAGCTCGCCACTTACCCTAAGGCGCATTCATGCCCTAGCTTAAAGTCAGCATCTCTTCCTCACATCTGATGATTTTTATAGACCTTGAGATCCTCTGAAAGAATCTCGTCAGTTCATCAAGACTTATCATCACAAGAGTCCAAACTCTCGACCATGGGACTCCCGAATCCTCGATCCTCAGTTTCCTGATGTGGTTAATCTCTCAACATGTAGCCTCCTTAAATCGGACGATCCAGATCTGTCTTGGGGTTTCCACCCTAGAAAGTCTCAATCTCTTGTCACCAGAACTCTTGATTTCATGATTCCCGATTTCCTGAAATCGAAAATCTCACAACATGTGGCCTCCTTAAATCAAACGGTCTAGATCTATCTCGGGGTTTCCAGCCTGGAAAGTCCCGATCTCTCGTCACCAGAACTCTCGAGTTCACGATTCTCGATTTCCTGAAATGGGAAATATCACGACATGTGGCCTCCTTTAATCGGATGACTCAAATATACTTAGGGGTTTCTACCATGGAATGCCCCAATCTTTCATCACCAGAACTCTCGATTTCTCAACTCCCGATTTCCCGAAGTGGAAAATCTCTTGACACGTGGCCTCCTTAAATCGGACGATCTAGATCTATTTTGGGGCTTTTGCCCCTATTCACTGGGGGTTTAACCCTCGAGTATCTCCTGACAGATCCAACGGTTGTCGGGTTTTCCAGCCAAGATCTGATGGCTCATTTAGGTTCCTAACTTGTGTGCTCTCCCACGACTTCCTGGATGTGGAAAGGTTAATGGTCTGGATGCTCTCATGGACCTTGGGGATCTACGGTCTCGATATCTTCACTACCCACGAAGACAGAAAGTCACAGGGGTAAGGCACTTAACATCCTACTTTCTCCTACCAAATCTAATGGTCATGAGTGACCACATATTCCCCGACGAGATCTCGTCCGTCGATCAACACCTATCAAGGTTAAGCTACTTAACTTTCCAACTTTTTCTTCTTATTTGACGATTGTGAGTGACCACAGATCTCCCAGTGGGATCTCATCCATCGATTCGATACTTATCAGGGATTTCTTAAGGCCTTGCACCTTCATGTCCTCCTTCCAGGTTCTTGATGGGATTTTGAAGAAGGGTATCTCTATGGGGGAGGTTTACCTAGGGTACTATCTGAGGCAGATAAGGGTATTTCTCTCCCGAGAACCAGACATGAAGTCTGAATTAGATCAGTACACATATAAATAATGATTTATGAGAACATAAGCCATATGTAGTCTTTCCATATAAACATACAACTACCAGTACTGATCAAGACACCATATAGACATTCTTATAATGAAATCATTCACAATTTCACAGCTTATGATCATAAATGTCAGAATACATATATTTCAAGATGCCAAAGGAAAAACACTTATCAGAAATTAACACCAGGGGTTATGCAACTGCTGAGAGGGGTGCTCTTTTCCACCCAACCGTAGGCTCAATGACTCCCAGTGGATTTACCACTAGCCACCCCTGAGCTGAGACCATGATACTGTGAGACTGTGTCTCTATTTTCCAGTGACCAGAAGCGAAGGTTACTCTCCTTCCTCTCTACTATTACTCACTCTACATATCGCCAGAGTTCTCTTTCTCCCCTCGCTTCTGCCCCCCAATCACTTCTCCCCCACACCTTATCCTCTTGCGAGGTTGCATGTGGTGAGATTTCCCTCACGCTGGTTAGGCCCGATGGCTCTACGGATGGGTGGTTCACCTCCCCATCCATTATTAATTTCTGAGGAGCCATCTACCTACCAGCCTGTGAGACATTTAATTCAGGGCCAGCGAGCCACTTTTGGTTCTTCGGGCCAGTGAAGTCCAAATACGGTATTGTTTTTTGGTGGAATTTAATGCCACCTTTCCAGGTGCCTTCCATTGCCTTTCTATAGCCATCGTGGTCTGTTTTTCAGCATATCCCCTCTCAACAGTCCTGCAATATAAATTCATAATATTATTCACATTCATCGACCTTTTCCACAAGGTCCATTCACATCACATATTCACATTTTTGAGTTTGCCATAGTTCTTGGCCAGTCCAGTTATTTTTACAAACAGGGGGAAACAAGGTGTTACAATTCCCTCCCCCTTAAAGGAACACAATCCTCGATGTTCTATCTATCAACATGTCATGCATGTTCAGATGCAAACAAAATCGGATATGCCTATTTCATGGCATCCTCCATTTCCCATGTAGCCTCATCTGGGCCAAAATGTTTCCACTACACCTTGACCTGTGTAATGGTTCAGTTCTGGAGTGGGGTTTCCTTTCTATCCAATATGCATTGGGGTTTTTGTAGAATTTCTCCCTCCGGTTCCACCTGGATCACAAACCAATCAATTATATGATTAGCATCATGTACATATTTCTTCAGTAATGAAACATGGGAAACATTATGTGCTTTTACTGTGGGAGGAAGTGCTAGCTGATAGGCTACAGGTCCCATTCTATCTAGAGCCTCAAAGGGTCCACAATACCAGGGTGCCAACTTGGCACAAGCTCCCATTTTCAGGGAACTCCTTCTGGGCTTAATTCTGAGATATACATGGTCTCCCAGTTTGAACTCTCTTGGAGTTCTCTTTTGGTCGACATAACTTTTCTATCGGTTCTGAGCGATCTTCATATTTTGTTTTATCTGAGTCACTTGTTGTTCCATTTCTTTCAACATATCAGGTCCAAAAGAAATCCTATTTACATGGTTACTCTAGCTCACTGGAGTATTACATGGCCTACCATAGAGGACCTCAAAGGGACTCATCTTTAAGGATGCTTGGTAGCCGTTGTTGTAGGCAAATTCTACCAATGGAAGGTAGTCTTTCCTTTTTCTGGGTTGATGCATTACATGCATCCTTAACATATCCTCTAATATTTGATTCACTCTTTCTGTCTGTCTGTCGGTTTGAGGGTGATAGGTGGTGGTAAACAACAATTTGGTCTCTAAACCATCCATCAGTGATTTCCAAAAATTGGAAGTAAATTTTGTGTCTCTGTCAGACACTATCTCTTTTGGCATACCATGCAGTCTGAATACCTCTTTCATGAATACCCAGGCGATATCTATTGCCTTGCAGGTTGATTTGATGGGGAAGAAATGAGTAGACTTTCTCAGTTTATCCATCACTACCATAATGGCATCATTCTGTTTGGTTGAAGTTGGCAATCCAGTGATAAAATCCATGGAGATGGTTTCCCATTTCCATTTTGGGATGGGTAAAAGTTGCAATAGTCTTGTTGGGTGTCAATGTTCTACTTTAATCTATTGGCACTCTATGCATCAGGCCAAATATTTGGCTGTGTCTTTCTTCAATCCAGGCCAATAAAATTGTTTTCGGGTGGCAGTGATCATTTTCTGGTATCCTGGGTGACCAGTATATGGTCTTTTATGTAGTTCATCCATAATGAACCTCTTCAATTCGTCACAATTTGGAATGTACATTCTATCTCTATAAGTGAGCAGACCTCCTTCAGTCATCTGGTAGCCTTCATATTTTACTCCAGCGGGTTCTTGCTGTAGGTACAGGGTCACTGTCTGAACGAAGGGATCTATCTCTTGTGCATTTCTGACTCTGTTCTTGACATCTGTCTCACAGGTACTCACCACTGCCAGGTGAATTGTTTTCATGCTTCTGCTAAGGGCATCGGCCACCCTATTTTCTTTCCCTTTAATGTGTTTGATTTCAAAATCAAATTCTCTAAGGAGTGCCATCCATCTAGCTTGTATGGCATTGAGCTTTGGTTGGTCAAACAAATATCGCAATCCACAGTGATCTATCATAAGTACAAATTTTCTTCCTAAGAGGTAATGCCTCCACATTTTCAAGGCATGCACTATGGTAGCCAGTTCTAGATCATAAGTCACATAGTTGATTTCATGTTCGTTCAATTTTTGGGATTCATAGTAGACCACACTTCCTTTCTGCATAAGGACTCCTCCAAGCCCTTCTTTATAGGCATATGTGCACACAAGGAAGTCAGCTTTTGGGTCAACAATTTTCAACACGAGTGCATGGGTCAGTAGATGTTTCAATGTTTGAAATATTTCTTTACATTTATATGTCCACGGGAATTTTGTCCCCTTCTTTTGGAGGGAAGTGATCGAAAAACCAATCTTGGAGAATAATTTTATAAATCTCCTATAGTATCCTTCTAATCCCATAAAGGATATGATGTCTGAAACATCCTTCGGGGCAGGCCATTCCATGATAGACATGATCTTGTCAGGATCTACTGCTACCCCTTCCTCAGATAGAACATGTCCCAAGTAATGTATTTACTTCCGGAAGAAGTCACATTTGCTGAATTTAGCATAGAGCTGATGCTCTCTTAGCACTTGCAGCACAAGTCTAAGATTCTCTTCATGCTCTTCTCTATTCTTAGAGTAGATTAATATGTCATCAATAAAAACTAGTACAAATTTATCTAAAAATTTACTGAGTACATTGTTCATTAAGCACATGAAAGTGGCAGGGGCATTGGTTAACTCAAATGGTACTACCACAAACTCATAGTGACCATACCATGTCCGGAAAGCATTTTTATGGATGTCTTCACCCTTTATTCGGACTTGATGGTATCCCAAACTCAATTCAATCTTTGAGAAAATAGACGGACCTCCCAATTGATCGAATAGATCATCGATCCTGGGCAAGGGGTACTTGTTCTTTATGGTTACTTTATTGAGTTGTCTATAATCTATACAGATTCTAAGGGTGCCATCCTTCTTTTTCACACACAGGACTGGTGCTCCCCATGGGGACATGCTGGGTCGAATATAACCCTTATCCATCATTTCTTTCAATTGCAATTTGAGTTCCACTAACTCATGTGTGCTCATCTGGTAGGGTGTCCTAGACACCGGCACCGCTCATGGTGCAAGTTCTATTGAGAAGTCAATGTCTCTTCTCAGAGGTAGACCTGGTACCTCTTCCAGAAACACATCTCTGTATTCTCTCAGGATAGGGTGATCATCAGGGCTTGGTTCATCACCTTCGATTGTTTTCAACACCTGTATTGCATATAGGGGACACCCTTTTTGGCAATACTTTGTCATTTGTAGGGCTGATATTTTCCTCACCGAGAAAGGTTTTCAGATCCCTTGAAGGGTTATCCTTCTCCCTTCTTTACTTACACACTCTAAGGTTTTATGGTAATAGTCCAGTTTGGCTTTATGGGTGGCTAGCCAGTCCATACCAATCAATAGATCGTATGATCCTAGGGGTAATAAATTAAGGGTTTCTTGGGTGGGAAATTCACCAAACATTAATTGGCAGGCTGGTATGACCTCTGCTACCCTTCTTTTGGTGCAAGTGGGTAATTGTACCAACCATGGCTTGGTTTGTTTTTGTGGCCATAGTTTACACTTATCAATATATTTAGGGGCTATATAACTCAAATTTGAACCAGGGTCAATCAAAACAGACACCAGATGGTTGAAAATCATACCTTCTATTTCCACCACTGAAGCTTGGTGGTCATCTTGGTTATTATCCAATGCTGCATAAATCTGTGACACACTCCTTGCCACATCATTGACTGTGGTAGCTTCTTGAATGTTATAAACTTTTCGATTGTTCTGTTGTCGGTGTGGACAGTCTCTCAGGAGATGCTCTTCTCCGCAACCCCAACATTTCAAAGGTTCTCTCTTTGGGTTATCAGTCTTTACTGGTATAGGTCCAGAAGTTTTATTTTCATCCGATGAGGGAAAGTTTTGCTGGAGTACACTTCGGGCTGGAAAGTTCATTCTGGGGTTCTTCTTGTAGTTCTTAAATCCTGAGGATTTGATCTCCTTTTTCTGAAATCGTGAACCACTCTTCTGTTTCCAGTCTCCACGAGACTCTGCCCGATGTCCATATTGTTCATGACAATATGTTGCCTTTCGAATAGTGTATTCTAAGGTCTTTGACTCATCAAATTCAATTTTTTTCTGGTATTCCTTGGGTAGCCCACTGATGAAGCATTTCACCTTCGCCTTCTCTACTTTGATGTAGGGTACATATCTCAATAAGTTGAGGAATTTGTTGACATATTCCTCTATAGTGAGTTGCCCCAGTTTGAGTTCATAAAACTCTTTAGTCTTCTCGTCGAAATATTTTTTTGACAAATACTTCTTCCGGAAGTATTTCTCAAACTGTTTCCAGGACAGGTCCTCTTCATGGACCCCTTTCACATTATTAAGATCTTCCCACCAGATGGAATCTTTTCCATTCAGATTGAAAGTGGCCACTCGAGCTTTCAAATTCTCTGAAAAATCATGGACTCTGAAATATTTCTTCAGTCCAAGTAGCCAGGCCTCTACTTCCTCTCCCTTCTTTATCTCACCATCGAAGGAGGGAGGTTTGGCCTTTCTGAATTCCTCAAATTTATGACCCTTGGAAGTCTTGTGCTTCTTCTGTTTTCTTTGAGAATAGGAACTGGTCCTGCTACTGGAAGAGCCTTCTGAATTGCCATCTTCCTTCTCAGAGGAATCGTCTGGCACTAGTCCTTTACCTCTGAGGTGGACCTTCCTTGAGGTGCTCCTCTCAGTATGGCCACTGATATGACCATGTTTTTGTATCTCAGGTCCATGCTGCATTTGTCATTGTAGGTCAGATAAGCTCTGCAGTAAAAATGCATTAATTTCAGTTTTCTTTTCTTGTTCTTTCATCATCCTTTCATTGTCGACCTTGCAGCTTTGCAATTCAACCATGAGACTCCTCACAGTCTCAGCTAGATCTGGAGGGGTCCCTATTTCTCTTCTTTTGTTAGACTCTTCGTCTCTATTGTGGGAGACTTCTCCCATCTCTTGGTGAGTCACCATTCTCTGCGTCTGTAAATACCCGCGACTGATCATCCGCTTGGGTGAAAAGACAAACACTGGTTATTAGTCAAGAGTTAGATACATTTTTATAATCTGTGCATAAATTCATAACTCTTTCACATGCATACACAGTCGGGTTCTCATTTCCAAGTTTTGATCCTGGATAAGAGATTTAAGTTAGGGGATTACTCCTCTTAGGAGTGCTTTGAACGGAGCTCATGCACAACTTAATCATGAGCCCAATCAGGGTGAGTGTTTTCACCATGCTCTGATACCAATTTGTAACACACCCACTACCATAATCAAATTTTGGTTGCTTTCTGCAGAATCAGAACCCCCAAAATATCTACGGAGGCCTAGCATAAGCTATCTCTTTCTTTGTCTACTCCCATGTGATCATGGGTCATTATCATAGGTCAAATAACTATGGATCCTCTTAGTAATTCATGACTCGGCACTACAGGAATGTCGAATCGTTTGACTCTGCAGCCGCCGAACCCCGACAGGGCTAGCGACTGGCCAATAGGGATGAATCCCAATAGGGTTAGCGAATGGCCAATAGGAACGGGCCCTGTCACGCGGTTGAGTGGAGTATAGGTGGAAAGAGGGAAGCACGACATGGATGGCGACATGATAGGAGGTGGGTCCCACTTCACATGCCACACCATTCCGAAACCCCCCCCCCCCATTAAAGGCAGAATGGCAAGGGGGGTCCAGAATTCGCCTGAGCACCGTTGATCAAGGAGAATAAATCTTGACCGTTCAAGAGTTGTGCATTTGATTCTGGACCCCCCCCCTCACTGCTAAAGGCAGAACAACAAGGGGGCTCCGGAATGAAGCCTCAGTCGTAGATCTGGGCGGGTGGACTCTGGCCATCCAGATCTGCTCGCCACTTACCCTAAGGCGCATTCGTGCCCCAACTTAAAGTCAAAATCTCTTCCTCACAACTGACGGTCATTATAGACCTTGAGATCCTTCGAAATAATCTCATCCGTTCATCAGGACTTATCATCATGAGAGTTTGAACTCTCGAGCATGGGACTCCCGAATCCTCGATCCCCAGTTTCCTGATGTGGTTAATCTCTCGACACATAGCCTCCTTAAATCAGACGATCCAGATTTGTCTCAGGGTTTCCACCCTGGATAGTCCCAATCTCTTGTCACTAGAACTCCCGAGTTCACGATTCCCGATTTCCCAAAATGGGAAATCTCACGACACGTGGCCTCCTTAAATTGGACGGTCCAGATCTATCTTGGGGTTTCCAAACTGGAAATTCCCGATCTCTCATCACCATAACTCTCGAGTTCACTATTCCTAATTTCCTGAAATGGGAAATCTCACGACACGTGGCCTCCTTTAATCGAACGACCTGAATCTAATTCGGGGTTTCTACCATGGAATGCCCTGATCTTTCATCACTAGAACTCCCGAGTTCTCGACTCCCGATTTCCCGAAGTGGAAAATCTCTTGACACGTGGCCACCTTAAATCAGATGATCCAGATCTATTTTGGGGCTTTCACCCCTATTCACTGGGGATTTAACCCTCAAGTATCTCCTGACAGATCCAACGGCTATTGGGTTTTCCAACCGAGATCTGACGGCTCAGACAAGTTCCTAACTTGTGTGCTCTCCCACGACTTCCTGGATGTGGAAAGGTTAACGGTCCATATGCTCTCATGGACCTTAGGGATCTACAGTCCCAATCTCTTCGCTACCCACGAAGACACAGAAAGTCACAGGGGTAAGGCACTTAACATCCTACTTTCTCCTACCAAATCTAACGGTCATGAGTGACCACAGATTTTCCGACGGGATCTCGTCCATCGATCAACACCTATCAAGGTTAAGGTACTTAACTTTATAGATTCTTCTTCTTATCTGACGGTCGTGAGTGACCACAGATCTCATGACGGGATATCGTTCATTGATTCGATACTTATCAGGGATTTCTTAAGGCCTTGTGCCTTCACGTCCTCCTTCCAGGTTCTTGATGGGCTTTTCAAGAAGGGTATCTCTATGGGGGAGGTTTACCCAGGGTACTATTTGAGGAAGATAAGGGTATCGCTCTCCCAAGAACTAGACGTGAATTCTGAATTAGATCAGTACACATATAAATAAAGATTTACGAGAACATAAGCCATACATAGTCTTTCCATATAAACATACAACGACCAGTACTGATCAAGACACCATACAGACATTCTTATAATGAAATCATTCACAATTTCACAACTTATGATCATAAATGTCAGAATACATATATTTCAAGATGCCAAAGGCAATACACTTATCAGAAAGTAACACTAGGGGTTATGCAACAACTGAGAGGGGTGCTCGTTTCCACCCAACCGTAGGCTCAATGACTCCCAGTGGATTTTCCGCTAGCCACCCCCGAGCTGAGACCACAATGCTATGAGACTACATCTCTATTTGCCAATGATCAGGAGCGAAGGTTACTCTCCTTCCTCTCTGCTATCACTCACTCTACACATCGCCAGATTTCTCTTTCTCCCCTTATGTCTTCCCCCCAATCGCTTCTCCCTCACACCTTATCCTCTTGCGAGGTTGTGTGTGGCACAATTTCCCTCGGGCTGGTCAGGCCCGATGGCTCTACGGATGGGCGGTTCACCTCCCCATACCTCATTAATTCTTGAGGGTCCATCTACCTACCAGCCTGTGAGACATTTAATTCGGGTCCAGTGAGCTACTTTTTGTTCTCCGGGCCAGTGAAGTCCAAATACGATATTGTTTTTCAGTGGAATTTAATGCCACCTTTCCAGGTGCCTTCCATCACCTTTCTATAGCCATCGTGGTCTCTTTTTTAGCATATCCCCTCTTAGCAGTCCTGCAATATAAATTCATAATATTATTCACATTCATCGACCTTTTCCCCAAGGTCCATTCACATCACATATTCACATTTCTGATTTTTCCACAGTTCTTGGCCAGTCCAATTATTTTTACAAACTGGGGGAAATAGGGTGTTACATGTATGACAATGTAAAGAATGTAAAGATTACTTGTCATATAAATAAGAAGAGGTTTTTACCCCCTATGGGTTTCCTCAGGATATATCTATCTTTATGTATATCATATGTGTGACTGATATTGAATGTGCTATTACTTATTTCCCTGCATTATTGTGATTATCATTGAGTGCTTTGTAAAGAGTTTAAAATAAGCATAATTGTTTAAGCACGGTAACAATTGATTCACCCCCCCCTCTCATTTGTCCAACAATTGGTATCAGAGCCAACCCACTTTATCTAAGGGTAGATCCTAGAGCTTAAACATGTCAAGCCATGAAGGAAATTCAACCAATAAGGCCCCTCTGTTCAATGAAACAAACTTTGCCTTCTGGAAAGTTAGAATGAGAACCTACATAATGGATTTAGGTGTAGATGTCTGGGATGTGGTAGACACTGGTTATGTAAAGCCAGTTGTACTAGATCATAAGGATGACAAGCTATAATTTAGCTTCAATGCTAAGGCTATGAATTCTATCTTGAGTGGGCTTGTATAAGAAAAATTCATAAAAGTTATGCACCTAGGAACTGCCAAAGAAATGTGGGACAAACTCATTAGCGGTTATGAAGGTAATGAAAAGGTAAAGGACGCCAAGCTTCAAACCTACAGAATACAGTTTGAATAGCTGAAGATGAAGGAAGATGAAACTATTGGAAAATTCTTTCTGAGAGTATAATAAATGGTAAATGCAATGAAAGCACTTGGTAAAAAAGTTGAGGAACCGTCTTTAGTTCAAAAAATATTGAGATCTCTCCCAGATAGGTTCAACCCGAAGGTCTCTCCTATAGAAGAAATTAATGATCTAAAAACCTTTGAGTTTGATCAACTTCTAGGAACATTGATTGCATATGAAATGAGAATAGTTAAAGATAAACCCACCTCCAGAGAAGCATCATTTAAAGCAGACAAGAATGAGGATTTTGAGCCCGATGAAATTGAAGAAAAATTTGTGAAGAGACTGAAGAAGGGATCAAGAAAATACAAAGGTAAACTGCCTTTCAAATGTTTCAACTGTGGTAAGATAGGCCATTTTGCAAATAAATTTCCCCACAAATGAAAGGATCAAACATGTGATGATGAGGAGAAATACAAACACATAAATTTCTTTAAAGAGAATGACTTTAAGAAGAAAAGTCTTTGTGTAAACAATGATGATGATCCTTCAGATGATGAAGACATTGACTCCTCTATTTAATATAAACTAAATGACTTCATACTTATGGCCAAAGAATATTATGATAATAATAGCACAGGGAGTGACGTTAATGAAGAAGAAGCTGTGGTTGACATGCAAGGAGAACTGATCAGTGCACTGGAAGAGATTGACAGACTAAGAATCAAGAACAGAAAGAAAAGACAATTGCTAATACAGTTTGAGAAAGACAATAAAGAACCTGATGAAGACCTTGTCCTACTAAAAGTAGAATTAGAAGAGGCAAATAAAATCAAAGACATTATGAAATGATAGTTATCCGAAAAGAAGGCAAGATGTGAAGCATTAGAACAAGAAGTAGTGAAAACTAGGAAAGAGATGGAGAAGTTTCAAGCCTTGTATAATTAGAATCTGTCAAGTATCAAAGCCTCGGAAGGATTAGCCACCATTCTAAATCAGCAAAGGAATCCAAAGCTAAAAACTGGTTTGGGTTATGAAGAGGGATCAAGTAGTGGAAAGCCAAGAAACGAAGAACCCATCAAGTTTGTCAAATGTACAACCAATGACAACAACAAACCTACAGAAACTAAGGAAGACAATTAGCCACTCTCGACGAGTAAGGAAAAAGGTGCCATGATTGAATCTGTAGAACAAAGAAATAATGTGCTCCCTACTAAAATACATCATCAACATGGAAGAAATCGATTTGCTCAAAGAAGACAACCATTTTCCAGGTACAAAGATTTTTTCTATGGCTATTGTTTCTACTGTTCTAACTTTGGTCACAAAGCTGTAAATTGTTCCTTAAGACTTAGACATGAGTGATTAAGATTTCAAAGGAATAAATACTTGCCCCAATAGAGAATGATATAGCCAAGTAACAAACCTTCGCATATTGCAAATTGCCAAATTAAGTCCAGGGACATGCAACTAAGGAGGTCAAGAAATAATCAACAGTCAATGAGTAGACAACGCTGCAACAATAATTTTGACCTATTGAATAATGAGATTGAATGCTACATATGTCATAGCTATGGACATAAATTTGTTGATTGTCGATTAAAGAACTATGAACCAGATTTGAATTCCCCTAGTGAAAATGTCAAGTTTTGGAAGAAGAAAGAAAGTGAGAAGTGTGGATTAGTGTTGTCAGCTCAAAGAAAAATGAACCCTTGGTATATAGATAGTGGATGCTCCAAACATATGATGGGAGACAAAGGTAAGTTTCTATCTCTAAGTGAAATCAAATCAAGAAATGTAACCTTTGGAAATGATGCTCTAGGTAAAATAAAGGGTAAAGGGATGGTGAGTTTAAGTAATGGAAAAGGAAAATCCCAAGATGTTCTACTTGTAGATGGGTTGAAACATAATATTCTCAGTGTAATTCAAATGTGTGACAGATGATGTGAAGTGGTGTTCACATCCAAGGAATACAAGATAAAGTATGTAAACTCAGGACAAGTGGTGGCCAAAGGAATAAGGACAGAAAATAATGTATATGTGCTGAAAGAAAATAGAGAAGAATGTCATCTAAGAAAACATGATGAAAGCTGGTTATGGCATAGGAGACTTGGACATCTAAACTTTGACCACATAATCAAACTCATAAATATCGAGGTGGTAAAAGATCTTCCGAGAATATCAAAGCCCAAAGATTCAATGTGTAAACCCTGCCAAGTAGGAAAGCTAAACAGGACACAGTTTAAGTCCAAAAGATTTACTTCAACAGAGAAACCACTCCAACTAGTTCATATGGATTTATGTGGACCATCAAGATAGGAAGGCACAGGGAAAGAAAACTACTTCATGCTAATTATTGATGATTACTCCAGACTTACTTGGGTTGCCTTTCTCAAGGAAAAAGCTGAAGCATTTGAGAAGTTTAAAATATTTAAGGATTTAACTGAGACTCAAGAAAGCAAGAGGTTAAAGGAAGTAATATCAGATTGAGGAGGAGATTTTATGTCAAGTGACTTCAAGGAATTCTGTGATAAGCATGGGATCAAGAGAGAATACACAATCCCAAGAACTCCAAAACGAAATGGAGTAGTTGAGAGGCAAAATAGAATAGTGCAAGAAATGGCCAGGTCAATGATGAATGAGAAGAACATTGGTCAAACCTACTGGGTAGAAGAAATACACACAATAGTCCATGTTCTTAACAAAGCCCACCTCAGACCACAAAGTGACAAGACACCTTATGAACTGTGGTTTGGGAGACCTGCTTCAATTAAACACTTGAAAGTCTTTGGGAATAAATGATACATAAAGAATAATGATGAGAACCTTGGCAAATATGATGACAAGGTTGATGAAGGTATCTTCCTAAGGTATGCTACAAACAGTAAAGGATATAGATGCTATAATAAGAGGCTGCATAAAATGGTCGACTGTATTGACATAAATCTTGATGAAGGAATCCCAACAAGAGAGGTGTACAATAATGAGCCTTCTACAGAAGACACAGCTAAAGATGAAGATGAATAGGTCCAAGAATCAGAAAACAAAGACTTTGAATTAGATAAATACCCAGATACTCAGACAGATTCAAATCAACAGACAACATCAAATTCCTCCTCCAAAATCACTCAAAAGAATCATCCTGAAAGTTAGATAATTGGTGAAAAAGACAAAGGTGTACAAATCAGGATAAAGGTAATAAAAACATTGAACAATCACATATAGATTTCATATCCATGCTGGAACCCAAGAACTTTAATGAAGCTAGCAAAGATGAACATTCAGTTAAAGCAATGAATGATGAACTTGATTAGATTGAGAAAAACAATACGTGGGAGATGGTTCATAGACCAGAAGGTAAAAATATCATTGGTTCCAAATGGATCTTTAAGAATAAGTTGAATGAGAAGGGATAAGTTGTCAGGAACAAAGAAAGATTGGTCTGTAAAGGTTATGCTGAAATAGAAGGACTGGATTTTGATGAAACATTTGTGCCCATAGAAAGGTTGGAAGCTATCAGAATATTTCTTGCCTATGCTTGTCATAAAAGGTTTAAAGTCTATCAAATGGATGTCAAGTCAGCTTTTCTATATGGAGATTTAAATGAAGAAGTCTATATGGAACAACCATAGGGTTTTGAACTGTCTGATAACCCTGACTTAGTATGCAAGCTGAAGAAATCTTTATATGGGTTAAAACAAGCTCCTCGTGCCTAGTATCATAGACTGGATACGTATCTCAAAGACAAAGAGTTCAAGAGAGGAACAATTGACAACAATATATATATATCAAAATAGAGGGTGATGATTTGCTCATTGTGTTGGTCTATGTAGATGACATCATCTTAGGATGTAATAAGGATTCATTGGTAAAATGGTTTGCTTCTTCCATGGAGTCTGAGTTTGAAATGTCTATGATAGGTGAACTGTCATTTTTTCTTGGTCTACAAATTACTTAGAGGTCTGAAGGGATGTTCATTTCTCAAGAAAAATATCTAAGAGAAATGTTGAAAAGGTTTCTAATGGAAGATCCTAAACCTGTGGGCACACCTATGGTAATTGGGTGAAAATTAATCAAGGATTATGACTCAACTAATGTTGATCAAAGTTCATATAGGTCAGTGATAGGCAGCCTGTTTTACATCACATCATCTCGCCCAGACATAATGCATGTTGTTGGAATGGTAGGAAGATATCAGTCTGCACCTAAACAGAGTCATTTGCTAGCTGTCAAAAGGATATTCAGGTATTTGAAAGAAACAATGACTTATGGTCTATGGTATCCCAGAAATCATAATTTTTAGTTAGCTGCTTATTTAGATGCAGATTGGGCAACTTGTGTTGAAGAGATAAAAAGCACCAGTGGAGGAGAATTCTTCCTAGGTGACTCATTATTAGCATGTCTTAGTAAAAATAAATGTTCCATATCTTTATCGACTGAAGAGGCTGAGTACATTGCTGCTGCTACCTATTGCACTAAGGTATTATAGATGATTCAAACACTTGCAGACTTGGAGGTAAAATACGTAGCATCGATCCCAATTCATTGTGATAACACTAGTGCCATCAGTGTGTCTAAGAATCCTGTATTCCACTCCAAGACCAAGCATATTCCCATAAAATACCATTCTCTGAGAGAGCAGGTCACCAATCAAATTGTTCAGGTCCATTACATTCCGACCACAGAACAAATTGTAGACATCTTTACTAAACCCCTAGCCAAGACACCATTTGAATATCTCTGACAGAAGTTGGGTGTCATCCCATCTCACATCTAAGAAAGTCCATCCTGTTAGGGGGAGTTTGTATTGGTTGAACATCTGATAACTCCTAAACATACTGCAACATCTTAGGGGGACCTTGTTTTCTTTGACATTGATGTCAAAGGGGGAGAAAAGGAGAGGTACATACCAAATTCTACAGTTGAAGGTCCAAACAGACGAGTGCAGCCATTCAGGGTTGCCACCAATGCCAAAGGGGGATATTGTTGGCATGTTTACAAACAAGAGTATTCTTTTCATTGATGGCAAGATCATAGTATGCATCGATGGAAAAATAGGAACAAAGTAAGCTCAGAAGGAATTAATGCAGAATCGAATGCAGTGCAAAGGTGTGCTTGTTTATTTGATGGAAAACAAGCAGGCAAGGAAGATCAGTAGTGCAAGATCCTATGGATCCAATCCAACAGTGCAAGTGATTTTGAATATGATCAGAGGGATAATGTTGCACCTCACAGTGTAACTGCTAGAAATCACTGATGGTTTCTGCCAGAGGACTCAAAGAAACTTCGATGTTATTGCCAGAGGAGTTGAAGAGTCTCTAGGAATCTACCAGTGGAATGAAGATTGTTCGTAGAGGCAATTAAGAGAGGGATCTAACTACCAGAGAAGATGAAGATTTTCCATGATGAATAGGTAGAGTACTTGACATGAGAGAGCATGCAGAAGCATGGGGGATTGCATGGACAAGGAGAACAAAGACTATAAGTATACTAAACAAAGAAGAGATGAGGGTTGTTGTTGTGGCTGTTGGGTGTGATTGAGGTGTGAAGAAGGAGGCAGAGCGCAGAAAAATAAATGTACAGAAGGGGAATGGTGCATTGAAGGGACATGGCGCAGAGAGAATAACAGGAAAAAGAATAGAAAGCGTAAGGAGTGTGGAGAAGACACTGATGCAGACAGAGCAACACAGTGTAGTAGAACAACGATGAAACCGGTAAGCCATTGAAGAACTTTATATCGTTGTAATAAGTCATAATAGCAAAGATTTATATTTCAGGGTGGTAGGGAGGTGCTAGGGAGGACTATTGTCCTCAGAGGTTCAAGTGGGTGCTTTAAAAAAGGGATTTGTAGCTTCCATCTGGTTCCAGCTAGAGAAACTAGGGTGGCAGCGTGGTGCAAGGGAGAACTGTTGTTCTCTGTTATACAGGTTGGTGCCTGTGTGACTGGAAGTTGGTGCTTCCATCCAGTTGGTGCTGGAACACTTAGGGAGTTGGTTCTTCCTTCTAGTGGGTGCTAGAGAAGCCAGGGAGTTAGTGCTTCCTTCTAGTGGGTGCTGAAGAAACTGGGGAGTTGGTGCTTCCTTCTAGTTGGTGCTAGAGAATCCAGAGATTTGGTGCTCTCAGCAAATAGCATCTTGCAAAATAGAGGTTGTAGCCTCATTATGAGTTGGTGCTCACATGTATGATAATGTAAAGAATTTAAAGATTACTTATCATATCAATAAGAAGAGGTTTTTACCCCTTATGGGTTTCCTCAGGATATATTTGTCTCTGTGTATCTCATATGTGTGACTGATGCTAGATGTGCTATTACTTATTTCCCTGCATTATTGTGATTATCATTGAGTGCTTTGTAAAGATTTTAAAATANCCTCTCAGTTGTCCAACATTCTCTTGGATCCAAATTAGACAAAATTCTACGTCATGGCCCACACGTGTTCTGCCCTAGTTGAATATATCAAGATGGCTAAATGGTCAAACTTCTAATACTATTTATCTTTTATAGTGGATTATCAATTATGTGTACTCTAATTATGTTAAAACAATCAAGCATTAGATAGAAATAGATCTAAATAAACATCATGCTGATACATTTTTTTTCTTTGTAGTCTGTGGGTTACGACATCTTCATATAAAAGAAGACCAAAATCTGAAACAATATGATGTTGATAACATGATAGGGAAATGAAATCTAAGCCAAACAACTTCCGAATCAAAATCTAAACATAGTTATATTGGTAAACATTAGTTCTTATGAGTAAGAAGATCATGCATTACAACTGATAATATCCAAGACAAAATGTTTCTGGTTGTTTGCATATCCTTGAACTGTTCTTTGTGACTTTCACGCCCATAGAAGCATTGCTGCATGTAGACCTGCCAACCAATAGTGTGAATATGGTTGCCTAATAAGCATGGAATTATGTCTAATACTTAAGCTTCACTCGCTCAAAGTAAAAAAAAAAATAGTTCCATAGAGACACTTGGATGGATAGAAGCAGAGAAAAAATAAAAAATAGAGAACAAGGAACTACAATATGTCACTTTACTTCATCCCTTACAATTTTCCAATTGCATTAACAAATTTATAGTGAAAACAAAAATGATAAATTCAATCTGGTATTTATCAAAAGTTATGATATACAACGTCAGTAAATGAGATAAACAGAAAATGATATTTGATTGGTAAAGAGAATCGAAAATGCCAACTCCATACACTAAGATTAATCATTTTCATCTACATTCTAATGCAACATTTTTGTTTGTGACTTAGAAAATAAAATGGTGGTTTCCACCATTGTAGGAATTTGGCGCAACTGTTTTATCCAAATTGGACAAATACTAATTAGAAATACATTAAACAAGTCCAACAAAACCCATAGATGACCACTAGTCATGAAAACTTAAGACTTCAGTCATATGGAGAAATGGGTAATATTGGTCTCATACATACCAGCAGGGACTGCACAAGAGCCATATGAACTAAGTCCATGTACATATTTTTCTCTACATGTCCATTGACTTGAGATAACACAGGTGGTGAAGAAGGTCCAGAGTCCAATCAAGCAACAAGATATCCCAAGTCATGCACTACTTGTCTTCATCATTATTAACACCCAACTACAAATTTCGAGAACTTTGACTCGTTAATTTAGCTCTACTCAACTGAAAATTAGCATTTTTGGAGTTTATTGACATATTCATCATCTTCTCTTGAAAAACCTATCGACCCATTTCATCTTTGGCTGAAAAACACCAAACTTGTCATTCTAAGTCCTGATCGCCTGTGCTCTATTTTTTCTATCAAATGATGGGAACCCAACTCAAGATCCGTGACAATTTCTCTAGTGAAACTAGTAAAACATATGTGGGTACTCTTCATTTCCCAAGTATTGCAAAACAACAATCTTTCTCTTGATATTCATATCACAATTCTCTAATCAAATTAACACCCTCTGTATGTTGGGAAGTTTAAAATGGGCAATATCTGGTTAGGTTTGACTATAGTGATTAATGTATGTAAGTTATAATTGATTATGGCATGTTGGGCACTCTAAAATGGACCATTTGAATGCAATGCTTAGATTGGTTAATTTATCATGCTATGGTACTTTCAAAACTCTATCAATCCATTTGGTTTGAAGAAAGTGAAGGGAAATATTACATGGGAAATCTCCTTCAGTATCACATGAAAAGTTGAGTCTGTCAACGTGCTTTTGAGACCATACAAATTATTATAAGTTCTCTCATAAAACTTGACTATTAATTCAATGTTTTGTTTTCTTAATACAATCCAAATGTATTCTAAAATCCATGGCTTCTCTCTTTATTATTTCTATATGCTATAGATAAAATGTTTACTTTATATGTCAAGGTGGATGGTGTTATCTATTTCAATATGGAAACAATTAAAGAGAGGTTTCAGTTGTGTCCTGGATGAATGATTAAATAATGTTGTCTTATTTAAGATAATTTGGTTTTTCTACATCCTTCAACACAAATTTCTATATCAAAAAGAGACTTCCTAAAACCAATCATTCACAACTAGATCAAGTTGCATAAGTGAAGTGATGCTAACTCTAGAAATCCCATATTCTTCTTCAAAAGGAAGATCCTTTAAAATGATATATACACATAACCCACCATGTAGCATATAAGAATCAGAAATAAACAAAAGGGAGACATCAAACTCTTATTTAATATCTGCATATCATTTGAAGAAGTAAACCCAATTATAAAATCTTTAGGATATTGACTACTCCAATTTGTAGGGATCTCAAAATGAGATGAAACCTTTGGGCATGTCCTTGTTGAAACATACAAAAGATAAGTGGAAGAATCCATTTTCAGTAAGGCCTGACACAGTAAATGTTAAAAGATAGCAACATTAATCAGAAATCATGACTATGGAGTGAACCCTACACAATATAGTACGAGAATACTTGGAAATTGTATGTTGTGGTTTCGATTTTTTTCATAGTATATTTATATTATTTTTCCTTGCCATGGTTACCATATGAGCTTCAGTCACAACAGACTATACAAAGTTAGCAACACAAATGCATGAAAACCTTAGAGAACATGCATGGCGATTAAAGTGGAAAATAATTTCCAAAAAGCACGACATTGACATAAAAGCATTAAGCATTTGGCTGCAATGCACATTTAATTGAAAAACAATAGAATTTATACTTCAGTTCCATGTGAGGATAAATACAATAATTTATTGTGAGGACAACTACAAAATTACTACTAAATGGAATATGTGAAATCTTTGAGAGTAAACATGATTGAAAGAGAGATATTTTCATAGGATGCTCCGACCAATTTGAGATATGCTTAAGAATAAAAGAGAATGACCTTCATGACATGAATTCATACAACGTTTTCATGATTTCTTTGATTAATGGATGAGAAAATGAAACACATTAAGACATATCTAGTTTTGCAATGCCATTAAGATATGGATTTACAAAAACATCTAGTTTTCACGTTGAAAACTATTGCTAAAGTATTATATCAACATCAAATTGCTTAAACTTCTAACAGAATATAAATATTTGTAACTGGAAGAATATAGATCTTTAGAAACTAAAATGTAGAACTTCGATCTCTTGATCTCATTTCACTATTCCCTATTGTATCTCATTTACTATTGGCAAGCAAAGAAGATATGATTTATCTTAACCTCCTTGAAGCAGTGCCATTTTCCACCAAATCCTCTCTAAGACTCTCCAACACACTTGACACATCTCTCATGGTTGGATGTTCTTCAGCTGAATATTTTGAACAGAGAAAACCAACATGTAGGAAATAAAGTAGGCATCTGTATGTATCATTTTCCTCAATTTTGTCTTCATCCATCTCACTCAAGAGATGACTATCAATTACCTCCTTCATTGTATTTTGAAATGCTAAGTCCACCCACTTATGCAAGTTCAAGTCTCCTACAAACATGTCACTAGTTGGCTTTTTTCTAGTAAGCATTTCCAATAACAGAATGCCATAACTATAAACATCCCCTTGAGTGGAAACCCTCTCACCCAATCCATATTCTGCATCCAAGGAAACTTTGATAAAAAATTACTCAACAAATCCATGTAAAATTTTTGTGAAGAAAATACAAATCGAAATAATGTTATTAAAAATCTATATCTGGTGCAATGTAACCCATTGATCCTTTCAAATCAATTGTTGAAGTAAGTGAACCACTAGAGGTTGCACCAATTAATTTTGCAATCCCAAAATCTGTTACATGGCCAACCATGCTTTCATCCAACAACACATTTCTTGGTTTTATATCACAGTGAACTACTTGCATAGAAGAATCATGATGAAGATATTCCATGGCATGGGCACATCTATGGCAATATCTAATCTTGTTTTCAGTCCCAACTCATAGACATCATTGTTGTCATATTTATTAGGATATAAATGATTCTCTAAGCTTCCATTACACATAAACTTGAACACTAAAGCTTTGAAATGGAGGTTGGAATACGAGGTTATGATTCTCATAAGATTTCGATGTCAAACCTTTTGCAAGGAATTACACTATGTTTTAAAACTCTTCACAACCTGTTCATTTTGCAAATGGAAAACCTTAACAACAACAAGCATGCCATCATTCAAAATTCCTCTGTACACTGATCCAAATCCACCCTTCGCCAACAAGTTGGCCTCAATAAATCCATTAGTTTATGTAGGAAAATCTTGATATGATATACTTTCATTCTCTAATTTATGGGAAATAACTTGTGGAAAACCAACATTTGGTATATGCAAATTCCCTCTTGATAAAAATCCCAAAAGTATACAACATAATATAAAATCAATACCACCAACAATTGGCAATTTTTCTCAAAATATCAAAATGACTTCTTGGTGTTGGACATGATGGTAAGGAAAATACTTGTGGCCCACTGAGACCTGAATTTCCAATTAAGTATATGATAATGCTTTGATTTGTAGAAAATTCTCCTTTTGATATTTCTCCTTTGATATTGTTGAAAGACAAATTCAAATAGTGAAGTTGTTTCAACTTGTTGAGAGTAATTGGTATTGGCGTTCATAAGGAGTTATAAGAGAGATCCAAGTCGATGAGATTTTGTAGATATCCAAGTGAATCTGGAATGGAACCTTCTAAGGAATTGTTAGATAGATTCAATGATTTGAGTGCATTGCAACTTCCAAGTTTTGGTGGAATGACACCAGTTAATAGATTGGCATAAACATTTATAGCTAAAGAATTTTTAAGCTTCTCTATCTCTAGAGATAAGAGGTTGTCCAACAAATTCCATGACAAATTTAAATAAAAATACAAGTAAGGAAGAGTGGTGACTTCTAGTGGTATGCTTCCAATGATTCTATTGTGATACAAATCAAGCAATCCAAAATTCTTGCAGTCTCCTAAGTTGGTAGGTATTTTATTTGATAAGTAGTTGTGATGAAGATAAAGTTTTCATAGTTGTTTAAGATGCTGTAAGTAGAAATTTTAGTTTTTCAAACTTTTGTTATTTAAATAAATAATTTCAAATTAAACTCATTATTAATAAATAAAAAATATGTATTAATATCAAATGAAATAAATAAAGATATATTATATTCAATGTTGATACAAAATTTATATTATTTTGAAAATTTTCAAACCAAATCAAAATTAATACACATTAAACTAATTATTAATAAACAAAAAAAATATGTTATCCATGGAATTATTAATAAACAAAAAAAAATATTATCTATGAAAATAAAAAAAGAAAAAATTCAAACCAAAATAAAATCAATTCAATAATAAATGTCATTATATGGATGAATTTTTTAATATGTCATATAGAAAAAGGTGAGAAATTTGAAACCACTTAAAAATCAACAAAATGTTATATTCATAATTAGAAACAAAATGTTTATGTATCATCTACAAGGATAAGGAATTCAAACTAAATAAAATCAATGCAATAATAAATTAACAATAAATTAAAAAATATGCCCATCATATGGATGCAATTTTTTAATGTCATATAGAAGGATGAGAAATTTCAAACCAAATAAAAATCAATGAATGTTATATTTATCATTAAAAACAAAATTTTTATATGTTATTTGAACAGATGAAAAATTCAAACTAGATAAAAAAACAATAAATACTATATTTACCATAAAAACCAAAAAATGTCATCAACAAGGATGAGAAATTTCAATGAGTCAAATTCATTTGGAAAAATATGATATTCATAACTATGACAAATCTTAAATAAAATCAAAATCAATATCACTTATATTCATCATTAACAAAAAAAAAAAATATGTAATCCACAAATATGAAAAATTTCAAACCAAATCTAAATCAACTCTCCTTTAGACTCACAATTAAAAAAATAAAAAATAAAAAGTATGTTCTTCACATGGATGAGAAATTTTAAACCAAATCAAAACTTACTCAGTTAGATTCATCATTAACAAACAAGAAATATGCATCCAAAAGAGTGAGAAATTTCAAACCAAATCAAAATCAACCATGTGTGTTTTTTTTTTGTAAGTGAATATAAGTTCCTGTATTACTAAAAGAGATTATGATACAAACAGGGGGGACTCCCTAGTCTGCCAAAATAGAAACCAAACCAAGGGTTGTGTTTTCTAAGATAGTAGAGGAGTATGGCTGGACCGCCACCTTTGGAAACCGACCTAGTCCTATCATATCCAGTTTTGAAAAGATAAACAAAACATATATGTAAAAAGACACAACATATAAAAAGAAGTTGACCCTGCTCTGAGCAACATGAGTTGTCCAATGGCTAAATAGGTGCTAGTATAGGATGATGAGATGTGTTTTTCCTTCATCCTTCCTATCCTTGTTCTCATCCCTCTGGACCACTGTACGAGTCTTTCTGATACAGGCTAGTGCTCCATTCCCGTTCGTTGGCGTGATGTCCATGTGGTGGATGTAGCACAAGTATAGGTGGAATTGGGTTGCCATTCACTCCATCTTCTCCTTCTGGACCCTTTGGTCCTCTACTATCCATTTTGTATTGGCTTCCAGGTTGTTGAGGTGACTCAGGATCTTTGTAAGCAATTTTTTGTGGTCCCTGTTATCCTTTCGGCTGACAACTTTCCTTTAAGAGCTCACCTTGCCTATTAACATCTTTGTTCTCCACGCCTCCTCCACCGTTTTGTGGTAGAGGGTTACTCTAGGCTGTGTGGCCCCTTATCCCGTTTACTTCTTGAATCAGGTCCTTCCATGCTTTACCCTTGCATTTAGTATTGATTTCTTTCTCCCACCCGGTGATGATCTCTTTTCCCTTTGATTCAACCAACGTATGGGTTAAGGTTTCTGCTATTATTAGGTTACTTTCAATTTACTAGATAACAATAACATAGATAGGATCACTGACAGAAACACAATCACAAGAGTACACAAGCATTTATCCTGGGAAACCCTCAAGGGGAAGAAAACCCAGCAAAACTTCCTTAATATAGATAGCCAATACAATGCCAAGATAATGAACCAGACAACAGAGAATATCCAACACTGAGCAACACGCCTCTCTCTCTTACTTCTTCCAGCAACTGGTAACTACAACTTCCTTCAATACTTGCACACTAGATGAGTGAGCTGAGCGTGTGTCTAAATGAGGTGATAGCCTCTCTTATTTATACAATTCTGGCACGTGTGGAAGTGTCTCTTCACTGGCAGGGCCGACTTCTTCTTTTGGGTGGTTATAACCACCTTTAATATATTCTAGGGCCTCTTTAATATATTATGGGGCCGCCTTCTTATTTAGTCTATTACAATTAGGGTTTGACCAATCCGCAAAAGGGGATTTGGTCATTTACAATACCCAACATGATCAATCCACAAAAGGGTATTGATCTAATCAATAATAAATATATTTTATCTTTATCCACAAAAGGGGATAAGAATATTCTTTGCAGTTACACAATATTTTAACACTCCCTCTTAACAAGAAGGATATTCTTTATCTTTTGACGGGTCACTGGATGTCGACATCAACTAGGTAGCAGCATCCACTAGATAAAATCATCAACTGGGCAACATCATCAACTGGATAACAACATCAACTGGATAACATCATCAACTGGGTAATCATCATTAACTCACCCACTTGGTCATCTGGAATCATGATCATTGACTAGCATATTTATAAATCATCGAAAGTTTTGTTCTCTTTATCTTCGTGCAGAAGATAGTCTTTCTTTCTTTCGTCTTCACACAGAAGATACTTCTTTCTTATCTTCACACAGAAGATATCTTATCTTCACATAGAATATATTCTATGAGTTTTTCCTTTCCTTTTATGTTCTCCCTTCTCTTGTAGTCATATATCTCACCCATCCACTAGGGAGGACTACTACCACAGCTTCACTCCTAGTCATCCCACATGAACTAGAGAAGGTAAGATGCTAGCCTGGGAAAGACTAGACTCCCTTTCCATGATCCACGCAGGATCATGACACAAACTTCAAGAGCCAACTAACCATTCCACATGGTCAAGGTTTGTGTTCCAGGCTACTCAATCCTTGGCTTGAGGAGAGTATCTGCCCGTTGCCACTTGGAGAAACATCCACATTCCTCTCTATGAGGGTGGTCACACCCCTCTCTATGAGGGTATTCTAGCATGTCCCTAGAGTATCCAAAACTCAACACTTGGACAGAGGACAACCTTGGCAAATTTTTCATTCCCCTTATTTACGAAGGTCTATTCCTTCTCTATGACGGTCTCTTCTCTTTTCCTTCTCTATGAAGGTGTACCTATGGGATTTATCTTTCCTTCTTTACGAAGGTCTTCTCTCTTTCTCCTTCTCTATGAAGGTCTAGCTATGGGATCAAAAAGAATCTCTTGTGGTTCAAAATATTTCCATGGTATAATACCATGCTACCCATATGTTGGGCACCATCCATATACTGGATAGCTTTCATCTTGATCAAAATATCTGGGCACCAACCATCTACTTTTCTAACTGCATCAAATCACGATCCTTCATTTTGAACTCAGAGATATGGCTCCCTCTTGCACCAAGCTAATAGCTTCTAATTATCATCCTTGAAGTTTTCTTCTGTAATATCTTGGGTGCCTTCTTGAGTTTGAATATTTATTTCTTTTTGTCTTCATACTGGATCAACCTACTCCCTTTGCATCTATAAGAATGGTACTAGAGCAACCTGTAGTTACCTGCATCTCATCCACTATATCTGAGTATCCATCTTTTTATGTATCTTGAATATTTATGTTCTGCATCTTTAGGAGCCTCCTGCTCCTATATAAATACTAGATATTGTCTGGTCTTTACTGATTGTCACCATATCATACGTCCTTCTCATGTTGTCTGCAAGTCACGGCATACGTTCTTTCTTCCGAGAATTGTAAACTTACTTACAATATGATTTCTTTGTCACTCTCATGAGTGATCATAGCTAAAATAAATATTTTATCTCTTTCTTCATCCTCTTCTTTGATACTTCCTTCATAATTCTGCATAGAAACTGAAATAAAAACGAGGTTAATTAACATTCTCACAAAAAACTAACATGTAATGATAAAGTATTGAAGTAAACAAGATACTAAAAATAAACATGAATACTTATCTTTTGTTTTTGTGTGGGGAAGCTTCACAGACTCCACCATTTGCTATCTTTCTTCAGATCAACTATCTTCAACTTAAAGTACATAATCCTTAATTTCTCCTAAATCTTTATTTGAGGGAGGAGATTCCTCTTCCTCTGCCACATGTTCTTGATGCTTTCTTTTCCCTTTTCCTTGAGGACAGTCATAGGAAAAGTGTCCCAAATTTTGATAGTTGTAGCATTTGATCTTTGAAACATCTCTCTTCTTATCTAGAACTCTTACGGAGTTAGCTTCTTTATTGTTCCTTCTGAAGTAACTTATTTTTTTCTTTTGAACTGTAAGAGCTTCCTCTTCATCGACAATTAATCTCTTTTGTTGGTCTAGAAGTCTAGATTCTTCGTGTGTGCAATCTGCCCATAACTTATCAAACTTGGGTAACTTGCATCTTGCACAAACTCCTTGTACAAAAGGAATCCAAAATGTTGGAAACCCTTTTAGGGTTGTGGTTACAAGTTCTTTGTCACTAATGACATCTCCAATAGCTGCAAGCTAATCTCTGATCTGAGAAACTCTCATAAGATAGGATGTGACAGATTCTGAGTTGTCCATCTTCATATTACGAAGATGATTTCTTAAGGTAAGATTCCGGCTAATGTCTTTGTTTTCATATAACTTGTTGAGTGCTTCATACATTTTCCTTGTTGTCTATAGTTCAGATATATGAGGGATCAAGTGCTTCTTTACTGAATCTGACACAATTCTATTTTCTTTCTTTTCATTCTTTTTATGCTTGGTCTTTTGATCTTCTTCCTCTGGTTCTAGTACACCCACTACAACATGTTCTAGGAGATCATTCTCATCTAGAATCATCTACAACCTATGCTTCCAAGATATAAAGTTTCTAGATCCTTCCAGCTATCTTATACCCTCATACTGGTAGCCATTCTTTCTTGTAGAAGAAACCCTAGCCCTCTGGGCTATAGAAATAATAAAAAAATCAAATTACTTGGATCTGAAAACTAAAATCACCAAAGATGCGCTAGACTGAGGCGAGTAGCATGGTGTGTTTAGTTTTCATAAAATCCAACTTTTATCCCCCCAAACTTGATCTGTGGATTTTTGGATTGGTGCTTCTGGTTTTCTGGTACATCTGGTACACTGGTACTTCTGGTTTTCTGGTACTTTGTGAAAACTAGGGTTTCACTTTTCGGGAGATCTAGCCACTGAAAAAGTGTGTTGAGGATGCCAAAATGTTCCTTAAGGCAAGGCACACCTTTCTAGATCGATTTGAGGCTGAAAACATTCTTTAATAAAAAACCCTAATTTTCATGTACGACAACAGTGATGTTTTTCTTTTTCCTATGAAATATGCTCTCTTCATCTTAGCTCTGATACCATGTTAAAGTTTCTACTATTATTAGGTTACTTTCAATTTACTAGATAACAATAGCATAGACAGGATCACTGAGAGAAACACATTCACAAGAGTACATAAGCATTTATCCTGGGAAACCCTCAAGGGGAAGAAAACCCAACAAAACATCCTTAATATAGATAGCCAATACAATGCCAAGATAATGAACCAGACAACAGAGAATATACAACATTGAAAAACACACCTCTCTCTCTTCCTTCTTCCGACAACTGGTAACTGCAACTTCCTTCAATACTTGCGCACTAGATGAGTGAGCTGAGTGTGTGTCTAAATGAGGTGATGGCCTCTCTTATTTATACAATTCTGGCACGTGTGGAAGTGTCTCTTCATGGGCAGGGCCGACTACTTCTTCTAGGTGGTTATAACCACCTTTAATATATTCTAGGGCCTCTTTAATATATTCTGGGGCCGACTTCTTATTTAGCCTATTACAATCAGGGTTTGACCAATCCGCAAAAGGGTATTTGGTCATTTACAACACCCGACATGATCAATCCACAAAAGGGGATTGATCTAATCAACAATAAATATATTTTATCTTTATCTACAAAAGGGGATAAGAATATTCTTTGCAGTTACACAATATTTTAACAGTATGAAAGGTTCCCTTGGCGTCTCTGGTCACTTTCACCATCCTTGTGATCCTCCAAGGGATTGACAGAGGTTTTCTCCCATGTGGGTTTCTCTTACTATGAGTTTTCTTCATGCGTACCATCTCAGCTGGTTTGTGGGAGTTTTTTCCTTGGTTTCTCCTCTTGTTCCTATCTACCCAACCCTTGTTTTTGTGGTATCTCCTGTAGTTTCACTTTTCCTTTCTGTGTCTATTCCTGGTGCTTCTTCTCTTATTGGATTTCCCCAGCTGTGGGCTCAACCTAGCAATCATGGTCGACCCGTAGAGGTAAACCTTCCCATCCTTTTTATCTGTCTCGATATGTGTGCTCATGATGACCCGATCGTAAGACCTATGTCAACCCTTGCCCCTACTCATTGTACAACCAACTGTGCTACTCCCTGTACCTGTACTTGGGTGAGGTGTATCCATACTTGTCCATGGTAGCACCTTTTTCCCTTCGTCATTTGAGACCTACTGATTACCTTCTCTGCTTTCCCATGAACTACCCTTGTACTTCTTCCTATTGACAAGACCTTTGTGTCATACCCCCATCTATTATGTGGTCTAAGTCTACATTGTAACTTGTGTTCGAGTGTTGGGCAATCAGATTCTTCTTGGATCGTTTGTGTTCGTCAGTTGGCCTTGCACTTCCTTCCTTGGTGTTGTCGTCTATACTTAGGTTGTCGTCACAGTATTTTGTCGCTAGTTGTATGCAGTTTGTTCTAAACTGACCATTCAAGATGTTACTCTAGGTAGTGTATAGTTCTGGTCCTTCCTTACTGACCCCCTCATTAGCGGTCCTGTTCACTAGTCCATTTGCTTACCTGCATACCCAGCGCAACTCCACTATGTTCATCTTCTGCAGATGCTCCTAGATTTTTTGCAGGGAGTGTGCCAAGTGCTAGTGCCTCTGAATTTTTCCCACTTTGGTGCCATTTTGGAGTCTCTTCACTGTGTTGATAACCAGCGTGGAGTCACCTTTCATGATGGTGTTTTTCATCCTTTCGCGGCTTAGAATCTCGAGACAGGTCTCTAGGGCTCTGAATTTCACGGCATTGTTGGTTGAATTTCCCATACTCCCAACGTATAGCCAGATTATGTTTCCATCACTATCCCTGATTACCCCTCCCATTCTTTTCATACATGGGTTTCCATTTGATTCCCCGTCGAAATTCAATTTGAGGGACCCTGTTGGAGGGGGATTCTAGTTGAACTGACCTATTGGGAGTTGCGGTAGCTGCCTTACTTTCATGTAGTTGCACCCGTCTTTTAGGTGAAAATATTCTAGGATTCGATATTCCTAGCCTGCAAGTTGTTCTCTTTCCATCTGGAAGTTGCGGCTCTACACCTTTTCTCTTATCAGGGAGATTATTGTTTCCTTGAGTTTCCCTTCCGGTCGGCTTCATTCCTGAAGATTGACCAGTTCCTTTCTTTCCATATTGTGCATATGATCATCCCCGTAATGAGAGTACAATAGAGATTCACCTCTTCATTTTCATAGTAATTCTCATTCCAGGTATTGATGGTTGTGCAGATATTACCTCAGATCCTATTGGATTGTCGAAAGATATCTATCGCCCAGTCCCATATTTATGTTGTGTAGTTACATTCATCAAGGAAATGATTCGTTGTTTCTTCCTTATCTTGACAGAGGTGGCATCATGATGGGCCAATGAATCCCCTTTTTCTTAGTTTTTCCCAAGTTAGAATTTGGTTGTGAAGTACTAACCATTTGAAAGTTTCAATTTTTGGCCATTGGGGGTTGTTCTAGAGCTTATCCCATTGTTGCACTGGATCATCTTGGTCCTGGTCTGCGATGTAGTGCCAGACTTCTTTCAAGTTATTTAGAAAGCTCCAAAAGAGCTTAGTTGTTAAAGATGATTATGTCATCTAGTTAAATCTAGATAGTTAGATAGAGTTATCTTAGATTTCTACATAACTCTGCTAAAGTAGAGCTGCCCGATTCCTTGTCAGATTAAGTAGAGATTGAGAAAATTTTTGTCAAGTTAAGTAGAGATTCAGAAATTTTCAGAAAGGAGCCATAGTTGACCAAGCCATCAACACCGCACCATTAGTAGATCCACCGCATACAAGAAGAAAGTGAGTATTAAAATCTGGTGAGAAATATTTTACATAGACGTCGTACTACGCTCATTCAATTAAATTATAGGGATTTGTTTATAAAAATACAAAAAACAAAAGGGCGTGTAAGTGTTAAGATCCATGTATTAAGAACAATAAAAGTTCGACTTGTTAAGAAGGAAAATATTGCCTATATAAAGTTGGACTTGTTAAAATATATTTTTTCATGTAATAAATAGAAAATATATTTTTTCATGTAATAAATAAAAAATATATATTTAAATAATAAATATGAGAGATTAAAATATATAAATATATATAGAAAATATATTTTTTCATGTAATAAATAGAAAATATATTTTTTCATGTAATAAATATAAAATATATTTTTTCATCTAATAAATAGAAAATATATTTTTTCATGTAATAAATAGAAAATATATTTTTTATTAAAATGATAAATTTCAAACTCAATCAAGATAAGATTTTACTTATATTGTGTGTGTGGTGGCAGTGGGATAAAAACTCTAGCCTTAGCTCGACTTTGGTTCCAACATGATGGGTTTCTTTGTTTTGTGGCGTTGGGGCAAAGGGACTGACAACTAGGAATAGGTCCCATATGGTGACAAAACATTATTAAAATTTGGGGGTGCTAGATGGGATGTCATTCCTAACACATGTATACCTTGATAATCTATTTTTATTTCAGTAGAGGGGTTTACATGTGGCAGATGAAGTGGTGGATTACAATGGTGGTGTATTGGGTATGGAGCATGTCTTTGTTTTAGACGAGGATTTCATTCAATTACAACAGTGTAGGAGGGTGGAACTTAGGGATGGATTGGAGTCATTCAATGAGACATGGGGCTCACATCTGATGCTCATGTTTTCTAAGGAAATGGGTCATTCATTGTAGAAAAGGCGGTGTGGTTAGGGAAATGAGGTGGCCTTTAACTCTCGCATGCAGGCTCAAACCCTCAAAATTTCGGGTGGCAATTTTGTTAAGTCTCATTTTCCTCATTTTCATTCCTGAGTTCCGACTATGAGTGAGTCTCAAAAGGGTGCTTCAAAGGCCACTTTGGGTGAGGTGCCAAAGATGGAATCTCCTTCCCGTTTTGTGAAATCGAAATTCAAGTGTTGGAAGGTCAAGCGTGAGAAGAGAAAGATGGTGGTAGGTGAAGATGTGGATCTTTGTGTTATCCCAGACTTGTTGGGTCAAATGGTTGTGGGTTGTTTTAGCAGTAAAATCATGAGATCCTCTTCTCTGGAGGAGTGGTTAGACTCTATTTGGATAGGCATTTTGGGATATCATCCATATTTCCACACTTTGACTCGAGGTTAGTTATGTTTCAAGTTCAAAACAAAGGAAGACCTAGAGTAAATATTCAATCGTGCATGGGGATGGGGTCTATCAAGATTAGTTTTGAAGGAATGGACCATAAAATTTGACCCATCCAAAGACCCACTCTTTCTTGCTAAGGTATGGGTGATTCTACCAAATTTGTCATTGGTTTTCTGTCATGAGGTGGTGCTACTTTCCATAGGGAACAAGATTGGAAATTTTCTAAGTTGTGAGCTCGATTAGGACACAAGAACAGACAAATGTTGGGATTGGGTGCAGATTGAAGTGGATCTAAGGGAGGGTTTGCTTGATGAGATTGAGCTTGTGTGTGGATGTTTTTATTGGCTCCATAGGATTGATAATTGGAGTGTACCGTTTAAGTGTTTTGGGTGCCATAAAGTTGTCCATTTGTAGGCCCAGTGTTGTAGGCCTCCGTATTAGTTTCCTCCTTTCAAGAAGATGTGAAAGAGAAATGCCATGTTTGAGGATTGTGGGAATAAAAAGGTGGAAGACATGCAAAAGGTGGTAGGTTCACCAAATATGGCACATCTTAGTCTCAAAGTCAACCGGTTCGAGGCTCCAGGTGTTCCTTCCCCATTGGATAATCTGGATGCATGTTGTGGTAAGTTAAAAGTCTCAGATTCCTCCTCTCTGTTCCCTTCTCCTGTCATTTTTCAAACTCCCCCAGTTGACCCAAGTCCATCTCAGGAAGCCTTTGTGGTTGGAGTTTTATCCTCTTCCAATGATAGTCTTCTCAAGGAGGAAAAGGTTCCCTCTAGCATGGATGAAAAATCCCTCATCATGTACCGATTCGTTAAAATTCTTAGAAAATCACTGGGTCTTTCCCTTTGGAAGGTGTCCCTTCATCATCTTCTCAGTCCCCCTCCTCAGATTCTACATTTAGTAATTCTTCAAATCCTTTTCTTACATTTGACTATATTTTGCATTCAAAGGTCAAGATGGGTCCTTTGGAGTCCAACCAAGGGGGCTTGGCCACAAAAAATGATTTAGGTAGACAAGTGGGAAGAAATTACTTATTTCGTTAGCCCAATTATAGACTAAGAAGGACATCAGAAGTGAAACAAAATATACTATCATCCGAGCCCTTGGAGTGGGGAAAACCTAGTTTAAGGGTGCCTAATAATAGTTCTCTCCTTCAACATTTGTGGAGTTGGGGTCGCTCCAAAAGTCCAAGCCCTCAAAAGGATTTTGTAGGAATGCACTCTAGATTTTATAATTATTTAGGAAACAATGTGTTTGAGTGATAAGGCCATGGATTCCTTTAAGCCATGGTTAAGAGACAAGTCCTTTTTCACAGTCAACTTAGTAGGCATGTCGAGGGGCTTACTCTATTCTTGGATTCCTTAGTCAAGGTTCTTTCCTCCTCTCCTTTTATGTCAGGAATTATTGTATATTTGGAGGATCGTTTTCTAAACTCTTCTTTTAGGTTGGTTAATATTTATGGTCCCTATTGTTAGTTGGTTAGGATAGTTTTTCAAAGATTTCTTAGTGTAAACAACATTAGGGAGTTTAAAGGATTGGTAAGGACCCGTATGTCCACATTCTAGTTCTTTAGGGATTTTAAAATTCCGCAAGGTTGTACCAATGACATATAGTAAGATAGGTAACCAAGATTTATAAGGACCACAGGAAGTCCACATGTTGCAAATTCACACCTAACTCATTAAAAATTTGGCACATTTTATCACTTGCTCACACACAAAGTCACTCCGCACTCACATAATTTCATCTCGAATTGTGGAGGTTGAAGTAGGTTTCCTCCAAAGGGATTCCAAAACATCCCACTATTTCTTGAAGAAATTATCCACACCCACTTAATTCTAATGAGATTGGTTCACACCCCCAATCTCTCAACCCACCACATCTAAATTTTTTCTAAAAACTCACTAAGTTTTCCTCCATAGGAGCTACCAAAATTAATTTTTTAGTCTAGGTAGGATCATGGGGGTAAGCATCCAAATAACCCCCCGTTATCTGGTTCTCACATTTTCAGTCATTAGAAGTTGACAAATAGGGAACTTTAAAATCCTCCAAGTAAAGTGTTCCTAACACCATAAGGAAGGGAGATACCTGTGAAGGGTCGAAGGCTAAGGTCTGGTTGTTCTATGTGTCCCCCCTTGAGTCACCCAACTCTCAGAAGGGATCCAGTTTGTGACCCATTTCTGAGGCCGAAAATCTAAATGTCACACTTTGATCGAGGTAACTAGTGGACAAATTTAGGACATCTACCCAGGTGGAAATTGTGGGCTGCAATTGCACCTTGATCGGATTTTGTGTGGCTATTGGGAAATATCACTGGTTATTTCAGGATATGCACTCTCTACCCCTCATTATAACTGATTACTTCATCCTTCACTAGTTCCTCTTTTGGTGTATTCAGACCGCACTGTTGAGTGCTCTTGGAAGTTCCAGTGCTATTTGAGAGGAAGGATGATATGTATTTTAGGACACGAGCATTTTTTTTCTTTGTTCTCCCACATAGACAAAAACCACCTACCCACATGTATGCTTCTTTTTCAGTTGATTTATGTATGATGCTCATTTTATTACATGCAATTGTGAGATATATTGTGAAGGTCAAAAATTATACAAGTCTCTTGTTCATTTATTGCTCTCATCACCATTTGCACACATTCACTTTGCTAGTCGGACATCATAGGGGACCCACAGAATCCCCATCGTTCGAGACGCTTGCAGAATCTCCCTCCTATTCTAGGAGGAGTTCCTAGTCTTACCAATTCACCAGCTCAACTATCTCACACCCCTGTGAGTGCCACTATTTTGGGACCAGCTTTTCTTGGTTCCACTTCCGAAGGCCATCCATCCACTAACTCTCCTTCACAAGGAGGTGGAGGGAAAACTTCTTCTCAAGGGAGAAGTACAACCCCACCAAACTCCCCTCAAGGGTCAGGTCCACTACTTTCTCGCACCATAGTTGGAAATAATCCTCCACCACCACCCCCCATGCCATATTTGGCGTCCCTCAACATTCCTGATTTGAGTAAACTCAAGAATGACCCTATTGTTAGAACAAGATTTGCCTCACCCTATTCAATATTGAAGCGAGGGACTTACTCCATTTCCCTATGTAGACTTACTTTCCCTGATTAATGAATCCAGAGACAAAAATAAATATTTTTTCACTTGTACACACCTTGCAAGTTATACAGCATGCGTATATGTTGGCTACTCCCCTACAACCCACATACATTGGGATTTCTGCCAAAAAATCAAAAATAAATGTCGGGTTTCCATGTCATGATAGAAGATCTATGATCCTTGGCCTTCCATATACTGGAAATATTCTGACTTGACCTTTCAGTTGCAGTTTGAAATCTATAAAGAAGCCATTCTGAGCTATGAAAAGAGGAGAGAATTCAACTTTGAGAGCAAAGTTACTCTGGAGAAATTATTACTTCATTATTGAGTCTACATCCCTTTGTCCATTAAGTCTGAACACAATGTTCAACTCCCAAGATCTTCCCTTATTGATGGAGAACCTCTTTGTCTCCCTTATATGAGCTTTTCTTTTGTGGAGGATTGAAGCGGTGGAGGCCCAATTGGAAGGAACTTGGTTTCTCGGTTCTGAACTGTGCTGATGCAGAGTTTGTAATGTTTTCACTTCTGCTGATCATTTATCAATAAAAATACTCCTTTCCCATCCAATTGATATCTTGAAAATATATGTGTTATGATCCATGGGCATGTTTGTTTTGAATATTAATGGATTATTCTATATAATGTGCTAACCTGTTATATTATCACTATATGCTTGTTGTGCTTATCTGTTGAGAACTTGTCAACGGTGGACATCATCAAATGTTTGGACGAGGTAGGCCTCCTTCTTACCTCCTTTGCACATTAATTTATGTAGAATATGTTGGAATTGAGTTAATTTCTACAGTCACTCTTGTCTGTTGTGGTTCACCCTAGACATAGAGATATTTTCCTCGTAACAAAATTGGCGACCATACTAGGGATGAATCTTCTTTCTTAGGGTTTGAAGTAATTTTCTCCTTAGATTTCTCTCGTTTCTATTATGGTTCTTGTCCTTTCATTGCTTGACAGCTCCTATTCACTCTAGGTTTGAGTTTTAAACCTTTTTCCCTTGCCTGGCCTTGTTTCAAAGCATATATGCACCTTTTTTCCTGACAGTCGCGTACACACGCGTGTTGTCTCACTGCAAGCTGCGTATATACACATTGTTTCCCCAAATAGTTGCATACACCCTTTTTTCTTGACTTTTTTATTGGTTTGGTGTTTGCTGGGTGGGATTTTATGCTTGTTGAGCCTTCTTAGGCCTCTGTAGTGCATGTTGAGTGCCTGTGGGATGACAGGAAACCCTCTTTTTGTTGAATTTTTGGGCGAAGTTTTTCTCTTCATCTTTTCATTTTTATTGTCCTTGTACATTGGGTTGGGTGCTTTGCTGCTTGATATCTTGCTTAAGTTGTCTTTCTTTTATACACAATAGGTTTATATATCAAGTTACTTTTTAGTCCATACATTTTCAGTTTTAATATATTGAAAATACAAAAAAATAGGCATTTTACATTGCTTGGCATTTTTGTCTTTCAAATTTTTATCACCAGCTTAGTACATATAGAGAAAGATTGCATCTTTACTTCCAAATTGTAGATTTGAAATTGGAAGTTGCATCATTCTTTTAGGAGCATATCATTCATCAAAAGTTAAAGTTAGGACTTTGCATTATCTTCATATTTACTTTCTTGCAGAGTCATAACACCATTGGTTTCATCACCATATACCTTTTTGAGCAATAACGACCATAAAATCAACGCTATAATTTAAAATTTATTAGTAACGATTTTATTTTCTAGGGTGCACAAACTAGCCTAGGATTTAGTGCCTTGGAATAGGATTTTGTGAGTAAAATTCTCCAAGGAAATTAAATCAACATATGTGTTTGAGTCAGGGAGTGGAGAAATCCATTGTATAATTGGTAAGATCAGGAGGCTTCGCTCACACCAGAGTTAATCACAAGGTCGCATGAAGTTGGTTGAAGGGATATCCCCCGGATACTTGCCTAGCGTCAGAGATATTTCTATGGATTTATTCATATTTGGGGATCTTTCTAGTGCCCATACCTCTGTGAGAGGCAATTCTTTCAAGGTTTCGGGCTTTTCTACCCTACCCATATGGTGATCCAGAATTACAAATGCTTGCATGTGCATTTGTTAGATAGTGGTTTATTAGTTGCTTGACTTAGGTATCTTGTAGATTACTTATAGGGGTTATTCTATAGGTACCCTGGGTCAGATAGGGGTCGGACAACACACAACCTTTATGGAGGATTACCTCTCCAGGGGGGTCTGACCAACTGGTTGTTAAGCCCATGAGGGCCCCTATAACTGATTCTTTTACCTCTGATATTTAACAGGGAGTCTTAGGTCCCTCCTTGATGAGACATACCTTCTTTAGAGAGGGAGGCCACTCAACCACTTTAACTTGTTTGCATTCATATTGGTCGTTTGACTTTTGGTGTGCTCTCTAATTACTAGTCGAACTTAGGATTCTATACTGAGTTTTCGTTACCATGGATAGTGGAGTTCCTTTGGCTCCCACATTTACTACTACCCCCCCGCCCCCCCATGATGTTCATGGGGGAAACTTTGTCCATTTTTTACAATGGTATGCCGAATTATGGTACTCAGTCAATGCCTTGGGTCTCTAATCATTTTTCTAATGGTATGCTCGATATGTCTTCGCACTTACCATCCTATGTCTCACCTCCTTATGTGAATACAAGTTTTGGGTCTGGGGGCATGATGCCTCCTTATTCTCATATCCTTTAAACACCTCTTATGGTAGGAGGTTGTAATATTCCTTCCTACGAATCCACTATGCGAGAAGTAAGTGACCAAATAGGCAATCATTCTACTTGCTACACTCCGCCCACTCATCCTTCTTTCCTATGAACACTTTTCCCATGGAGGACCTTCATTTGTCCCTTGGTGTTTCATCCAGGGGAAGGTATTTTTATAGTATGGGAAAGCCCCCTCACGAAGTTCCTTCACCTGGGGGCAACATATATCCTCACGTGAGTAACCCTTGTCATGTCACTTTCTCTTCACAAGCGGATTCCTCAGTGTCGATGCCCTTACAACCCTTTATGAATCAGTATGGAGGAGGATATTATTCTACTAGACATGGACAGGGTGTAAACCAAGATCCTTCCTGGCCTGCAATTTCTCAAAATCAATCTTTCCTTGGGCCTTTGAATCAAATGCCGCAATTCACTACTGCCACAAGTCCAGTCACTGTGGGTCATTCTGGTAGTATATCACCAACCTCCTCTATTCATGTTGGAGATTGGTCGACAACCTCTGCAAGTCATGTTGAATACTTGCAACCAGCCACTGCAAGTCATGCTAGGGGCACAAGTCTAATCACTGCATGTCATACTGGCATTATATCACCAACCACTGCTAGTCATGTTGGAGATTGGTCGACAACATCTGCGAGTCATGTTGATGACCTGGAACCAACCGCTGCAAGCCATGATGGGGGCACGTGTCTAGTCACTGCTAGTCACAATGCACATCCATCACCAACCTCTGCTAGTCATGTTGGGGATCCATCACCAACCTCTATGAGTCATGGTGGTTATTTTCTATTATCCTCTTCAAGTCATGCTGGGAGCATGTCACCAATGACTACAAGTTATGCTGGGGGAATTCATATGATTAAGAAGCCTAGACATTTCAGACGTAAGGCCAAATTTCTTTGTAGGACTTGCAAAGGAAACCACCTTACTCATTTGTGTCTTGTTACTCCTGGGATACCAGAAGCATGGGGCTCACCTAAGGGCCCTTCGGGTTATGAGGCATCTATGGTTTCACAACACTCTGTTCCTTATTTAGTTGATACAACAGTCATGCCGATGCAATCTTTGGATGACACCCTTTTTTCTTTAGGGGTTGATGCATCCTTTGACCTTGTTGTCTCACATCTTGTTCATCCTGTAGTCATGTCGATGCAATATTAGACCAACACCTCTCCTATGTTCGGGAGTGATGCATCTATTGACCTTGTTTTCTCACATCTTGTTCAACCAACAGTCATGTCGATGCAATCTTCGACTGACAACACTCCTATTTTTTGGGGTGATGCACCTCTTGACCTTGTTGTCTCACATCCTATTCAACCATTGGTTGAGGAAGTGGTCATGTCGATACAATCTTCGATCAACCCCACTCTTCTCTTGGAGAGTGAAAAGTCTGAGGAAGTGGTCGCACCGATGCAATTTTCGATCAATCCCGCTCTTCTGGTTTTGGTTCTATACCTTCTATGCCACGTCCTTAGCATTTCTAGTCTTGCACCTTCTAAACAAGAGAGCATTTTAATCTTCCTGAGTTCTCTCCCTCCAATTCTTGACGAGGTTCTCTTTCATTGGGATGGTCTCATGGGGTATCCAATGCCCCCACCTATGTCTTTTCCAGGAAAAGACATTATCTAATATATCATGGAGACAATATCCTCCGTTAGCACTTCATCCTCCTTGACTTGGAGAGCTTTGGGTTTTCCCAAGCTTGTGTCGCTTCTTCGTAAGATACTGACATTCTATAGAAGTCTAGCACGGGAGCCTTGGCCTCCCCCATGACTTGTCGCCTAGAATCTCCCTAACGAGTTATTTTAAGCTCTTTTCTATCTCGTCTTTAAAAAGCAAAAATATTGCCGAGTGATTTGTACCTTTCACACTCGTTAAATTGGATTTGAAAGATCATGAGTCTTATTTAAGCTCTTTTCCAACTCATTATCAAAATAGAGAAGATCACCGAGTGAAATTGTCATTTTCACACTCGTAAACTAGATTTGAAAAGACGTCTACTTGGCACAAGTTTACCCTTTTTTACACCAAGTAGACTAAAAGACATAAAAAGGGACATTTTTTTGGCGTTAAGTTGTCATTGCATCTCATGCCCCTTCTTGCAGTATTGATCCTATAGCTGGTTCTCGCTTTGCGTTATAAACCGTTTTCCTCAGTAGTTTTGCATCCTCAACCAAGCAGAGCCTTGTTTATATCCTTCACAATTTTACACCCTATACCTAGGAGGGAACATCCTCCAAGTGCCCATCTCCCGCATGCACTTCCCTGCATTGAGCATAGGTACGTTCCACTGCTGGAAATAGTTTTTTTTACTTGCGACACTTGTTTTCTCCTCTGTATCATAACATTCATTTGTTATGAAAAAACAAAAAAAGACAGGAAGGAAGGGAGTACTATATTATATTTAGAGGCAGTCATGTCGCCTTTGAAAAGAGCACAAAGTTATTTGATTCCATTCCTCATAATTTTTGGATTAGCATGACCTTAGGAAGATGAACTTGTTACAGATCCTTATCTACCGATTGGTTACTCTTCCAGTCCCTATAAAGAACTTCATTGATGCCTCCTGCATATCATAGTTTTATCTTTGGGTCTATGCTACCAGAGTTCACCATATGTCTCATGCTCTTGTTCAAAGGAAGTCTATCAAATTGTGTCGACCACTCCTCATAACTCTTGACTTTGCATGTTTACCATACCCTCAATTTGTCTCAGAATCACATGATACTTTAGTCCTATCATGCACTCTGGTCTTACTTTCATCATTGGTAGGTAACCTTGAACCCAACAGTCGAATTTTCATCATTGGTCGTTGACTGAGTGGTTTCCCTTGTGTTCGAAAATAAGACATCTATTCACACATTGGGTTTCATACAATGTCTTGGATTCCATTAGCCTTATTGGTGGTTTCCTCACCTTTGTCAACAATTTTCATCATTGGCTGCTATTAAGAGGGTCTCTTTTGTGTACCACTTGCACTTGGCACACATGAAAGATGCACAGGGTCATTGGTTCATGAACTTGTTCTTCATCTGATTCCCACCAAATCATGAAGCTCCTAATTTCTACCTCATGCTGACTGATGAGATATGCTTTAATTCTCTCCTTTCAGTGGGTCTCTTTCCATCGACATCAGCCCATTATCTGGAAGCGAGATCTAGAGTCTTGTGAGTACGTTTAGGTTTGCAGTCATTAGTGGCAGGCTCTCTTGCCATCAATAGTTGGGAATACATCAATGTCTCCTGATCGATGGATTCTTCAGGTGTTCAACACCAACTCCTCTATTCACACATGTAAGAATGTACTCGATGCCTTGATACCTACTTTCATTATCGGTAGGTTGTATCACGTTGGTTAACGGTATACGTCAATGACCGGTAATCAAAGGATGTATCATTATGTTCGACCTCAAATCCTTTGTTCACATGATGTAGACTTGAACCTTTGGCAAATTGTGTAGAAGACTTTAAGACATTATTATGTGGCCGTAGTTTTCCTGAGCTATTGCTTCTTTTTCATTGGACCAATACCTATATGACTTCAGTAATCATGGGAGATCACATTGTACTCCATGGTATACAAATATCTTTAGATTGGTTTTGAGACTGGTTTTACAGGGCCTTGTTCGTGACTATGACAACTATTGGCATGTAACCGCATTTGTATATGCCTATTTTATGGCCACAGACACTTTTTTGGTATATTTTTCACATGGATCTGCAGTGTATTCTTGGAAACCATGTATGCAAATTCAATATAGAATGTAATGAGAAATCAAGTCCGTCCAGTTGGTTCTCTACCACTCCACTTCTGGGTTATTTTAATGTATTTCAGCCATCGTAGATACTCCTCTGACCTCACACATTAGGGGGCATCTATTAGAACAAGATTTGCCTCACCCTATGCAGTCTTGAAGAGAGGGCCTTACTCCATTTCCCTATGCAGACTTACTTTCCTTGATTAATGAATTTAGAGACAACAATAAATATTTTTCCACTTGTACGTACCTTGCAAGTTACACAACATGCGTATACGCTGGATGCTCCACTACATCTCTGTACATTGGGATTTGTGCCAGAAAATCAAAAATAAATGTCGGGTTTCCATGCCACGAAAAAAGATCCCTGATCCTTAGCATTCCATATACTGGAAACGTTCCGACTTGGCCTTTTAGTTGCATTTTGAAATCTATAAAGAAGTCAATTCCGAGCTATGAAAAGAGGAGAGAATTCAACTTTGAGAGCAAAGTTACCTTGGAGAAATTATTACTTCATTATTGAGTCTGCATCCCTTTGTTCATTAAGTTTGAACACAATGTTCAACTCCCAAGATCTTCCCTTATTGATGGAGAACCTCTTTGTCTCCCTTATATGAGCTTGCTTTTGTGGAGGATTGAAGCAGTGGAGGCCCAGTTGGAAGGAACTCGGTTTCTCGGTTCTGAACCGTGTTGATACAGAAGTTTGTAATGTTTTCACTTCTACTGATCATTTATCAATAGAAATACTCCTTTCCCGTCCAATTGATATCTTTCAAATATATGTGTTATGATCCATGGGCATGTTTGTTTTGAATATTAATGGATTATGCTATCTAATGTGCTAACCTGTTATATTATCACTATATGCTTGTTGTGCTTGTTTGTTGAGAACTTGTTGCAAGTATAAATTTTTGGGTCAAAGTGCTCAATGATGGACATCATCAAACATTTGGATGAGGTAGGCCTCCTTCTTACCTCCTTTACACATTAATTTATATAACATATGTTGGAATTGAGTCGATTTATATAGTCACTCATGTCTATTGTGGTTCATCCTTGCCATAGAGAGATTTTCCTCGTAACACCTATATTTCATGACCCCACATGGCCCAATATTCCTACCAAACTACCTTCAATCATTCCCAAATTTGAAGGAAAATCAGGGGAAGACCCCGCCAACCATGTCATGACCTTCCACTTATGGTGCTCTTTAAACAACATCATGGATGACTCTGCCTGCTTAAGATTATTTCAACACACACTTACTGGTCCATTGGCCAAATGGTATGTGGATGAAAAATCAGGGTCCCACATGACTTTTGAATCCTTGAAAAAAGAATTTTTGGCCTTCTTTCAACTACCAGTTCATCACAGCACTGGTATAGAACTTCTCTTTGAGTGAAAACAAACCTCATCTATGCATTTTTCTGACCACATTCACAAATGGCGTCAACAACGTAGTTTATGTAAAGAAGAAACCACCAAAGAAAAACATCTCAATTGGTTTCTCAAATCACTCATCTCTATCCTTGCCAAAGATGTGGCATCCACCTTCCCCCAAACCAAAGAGGAAGCCATCAATAAGGCTGAATAGTACAACCTCATTTATGCTCAGTCAGGTTACTTATACACAATAATATCTGATGCACCGAGACCCGTACCATTCATCCAGGAAAAACCTGGGATGTCTCACACAGTGGATGGATTGATTGGTACTGCAACACACCACAACCCGTACATCCAACCACCACCTATGTACAGTACACCCCAATATACGTTGATATATGAAGGTCCATCTATTAATCTCCTCCCCTTTACCAACATCCATATCCTATTTCTCCCCCTCCACCCATGAATGGACCCTTGCTGACATCCATCATGCACTCAAGTTCTCAACCAAGTTCAGGTTGCCCTTATACCTCATTATATAACCTGGGCACTAGCAAAAGAGCTTCACCTTCCTATGCGCCCTACGGATCATTACCACAAAATAATTCGTATTATCCATTTCCTGGTCCTACCCAACCAATTTCTCCTCCATAGGGACAACCACACACAGATGTTAAACTTTTTTCATCCCTCTCCCATTCAACAATTTCATACTTTTGAATAGTTGAATACGAAAAATCTGGCCCATCAACCGAATAATGCCAAAAAGAAATGGAAAAACCAAAACAATAATAACCCAGGACCAAGAGGAAATAACCCCCAACAAAACCAACCTATTGGGGGAAACCATAATTAGGGTAATGAGAACCCCCAAGGGGACAATAACAACAAATGCCAAGGGAGGAACAAAAACAACCTTTGGAAAAACTTCCCTTGTTCTCTTTTTGGTGAGCATGGTCATTATACTCACCATTTCCCCCAAATTTCTGACTTCAAATGGATGGGAGACTCTCTAAATGTGCCATGTCCCCTAGCACTGACTACCCCTCAGCAGGCCCCACAAAAGTATTTGCAACAACAACCCTTGGCCATGTTGCAAAACTCTATTCCACACCAAGGTGTGATGAATAACCAACAGGAGGTGTTGGAACACATACATTTTTTTTCTAAAAAAATTAGACTTCAAATAGATTTCTTTCCCAGTTAAAATAAGAATAAAGCACACTTGATTCTCACCGTTGATGAAGTTTTTCATTTGATCGAATGATCCTCTTGCTCAAGTTCTTTGGGATCTGCCTGATTATTAAAAGGTCAAACCCCTAGAGAATACTTCGGAGTTTTGAACTTCAGAATTTCGTACTTCAGGCATTTTAACATGTCTCACCTTCAAAGTCCTAATATACGTAAATCATTCGACAGATCCTAGTCATCCTACACACGTATACCTTCCTAAGCTTTAACATGTCACTGTGGTAAGTGGCCCTTCAGGAAAATGACAGAGATATAACTTGTAAATCTACGAAAAGCAAAGTCCCGAAATTTTAAACCTTGGTTAATTAAACTAATCTTGATTAAAGGTTAATTAATAGCTTCACACTTTCGGAGTTCGGATATGCACCATCCATCGTATTCTAAAATTCATGAAACCCGAACTCATGAAATTCCTTAAGCGCTAAACATAGTTAATTAAATATTAAAGACAATTAGTGAATAATTAACCGTTGTGTGCTTTCGAGATTTGAAAATCATGTATCGAGCTATTATCGGATATCCCAAGGTCTGAAAGCCTAAAAATAATTAAGGTTAAACATGATTATTTAATGGGATAAACACTATTATCTCATGTTAATTTTTTGTTAAATCACAGTTCGGGTAATTTCAAATATTATTTCACATATCCCGATCACAAACCACCCACCATTAATGACATTACTAATCGATATATGGCAATGATTTCAATAAGATCTCAGACCACCACCTAAATCTTTTTATTAAGGAAAGTGAATGCGCCATCAATAAAGTATCTCTAACTCAATGCCTGTAAAGGAAAAGGTTATTGATGTTTGAATTTCATTTGCGTTTTCATAGAAAAGAAAGTTTGAGCAGGATAAGAAGTTTGTGCATTTCTTGTAACAGGTAATAGAGTTGCAAACTTGCAGTATCATGGCTCCATGGAAAACAGCTAAAGTGTCTGGCGAAAGCTCAAATCATAACACAAACGTCTTCTCAGACACTTCACCTAGAACCATAGATACAGTGAAGACCTGGACGCAGGTATTCGATATCCTACAATATGAATTGATAAACTACCCAGATTATTTGGGCAACGAGGAGACTGGAACCCAGGCTATGAGATACAAGTATGTTGCTCAATCAAAGCCGCATAAAATAACAGTGTGGCCTAGGCTCGTGCCTTATAATGATATGATTGGTTGGGCACTGGAAAATGTTGATATATCGACCAGGAGTATCTATAATTCACAAAAAGTTGCAGTTGGGTCCTTTCGACTAGAGAATTTCCAGGTAATGTACAAATTATCCCCAATTCCCAATTACATTTATAATGTCACTTTTCTAATGGAATTCAACAACAAAGAATGCATGTAATATAGAAAGAACTTAACTGATTTGATCAAGGATTGGTAAACATGTCCTGAAAAATTCATAGAAGATACCCATGGTGTATATGTTGTTGCCTCATTAGAGCCTCACATGATGTACGTAGAAATGATGTTATGTAGACTTTTTGGGAGGGAAACATCTTCTCATTTCTTACTACCATGAGTGCCAATCATGCATACAGTAGCAGAAGGGTATTCCTTCGACTGGGCCAAAATGATATCAGACAATTTGGTCAAGGAAATCACAGAATAATGGTCATTGAAAGCCAAAGGGAAATCTTCCCCATTTTACATGTCGACATACATCATGGATGTTGTTTGTTTCATGACGCCATTTCCTTTGATGGGTTGGAGCTGGACTCCGACCAACGCTGAACCAATACATGTCTATCACTCCAAGCTATGGGAGGAGAAAGCAAAAGATTTATTTTATGAAATCTATAACTACATGGTGGTACCAATGCATATCGCTATATATGGTTTCCCACCTCCCAAAATTTCAGACAAGATAGTGGACAACCTGGGGAAAATAGGAGATTGGTACATTGACGAACACTTCTCTTACATTAGGGTGTTTGGATGTTTCGTTCCTCTACATGCCTTACCAATGTTTCTACTAGATTGATTGGTGTGCCGAGAGGTAAAGCATCAAACTGTGCTAGGAGGAATCAATAAAGATCTAAAGGCAATGTAGAAAAAAGTATGTCCCACATTTCCTTTGCAGGTTAGTACTTTCTCACTATTATATTTCAGCCACTCAAAGGTAGAGGCTACGGCCCTAAAGGACATTAATATTGTAAACATCGAATTCAAGAAACACGATCCCCATAAGATCATGGGAAATCACATGGCTCTTTACAATATGAAGAGATATGAGCATGAAAATTCCCCATAGGATGAGATATTCTGAGGGGAAAGATCTTATTATGAAGTGTTGAGCCGAGTCTAGACTCTGGCCCAAGATGAATTAGTCGAGTTCTATAATTTTCAGAAACATCAGAGAAATAGTTTGCCCAAAGTCTTACAGGGACAAGCTCCAACATCTCCAACCACATATGAGGTTGGGACCCAGAATTTAGAAGTAGGAAGTTCTAGTGGACTAGACATTTAGGAAAATTTGGTGAAAATAAAAGTTTTGACACAGAAAGCAAATACTGCACCATCAAATAAACCTGATGATCAAACGAAAGCTCAAGCTGAAGTTTTGATAAAAAAGGGACATGATGCATTGATGTTTACACGAGAAAATCTGACTACTAATATAACATGGCAACCATAGACCACCCAAATAGGTGATCCTATTATGTCTTTGACCCCTTTACAGACCAGTCAGGGGAACCCAAATGCCAAAGTAGTATTTATAGAAGATCTTACTCCTATTTCTGTCGAAGAAATTCCCCCTTCCAAATTCTTCTTCAACAAGAAGTAGAGGGTTGCAGTAAAAAGAGAAACGCACCAAAAGGAGGGAGAAACTTTCAAGAGATAGAGGGTTCTATGTGGTGGATAGGCCTTAGAGGAGGCAAATTTCGCTATGGAAGTGGTAGGCTCATTGGGAGCTTTTGCCACAACAAATCAGTATTTAGTTGGGAATCTAAAAGAACAATTGAAGCAAAAAGACCTACTGGTAAGATAGTTGCAACATCAAATGAAAACAGTGGATTAGAGTGGAACAAATGAGATGAATAGGACTTTTGACCAGATTAGAGCCTGTGATAGATAGGAAATTCAACAACTCAAAATTAGTCTCGATGAAATGCATAGAAATTCATAGGAAAGCAGAGAATTGGCCATTCAACAGGAAGAGTTGGTCAAACATTTACAAGCTAAAATAAACTTGACTGAGAAAGCAACAGTGGATATGGCGGTCTTCCAAACCTAGGCATTGGCTGTATACGAGAAGCTAGAATTAACACAACAAAGCCTTTTTACTAAAGTAGAGGTTGTCCAAAACTATTTTCCATTGGTAGACCATTCTTTGAATAATCTTTTCATAAAAGAGAGAGAGAGGCCACCGCAGCTAGAGTTACATTCTAGGAAGCCGTTTCAACAACAACAAAGGATGAAGTAGCCATGGTCACTAGATTGTCTCTTTCAGAACAAACCCGAGGTGATATAATACCGAAAACCTGGGAAGCTAACATGGATGAAAGTAAAAGATTAGCTAAGAAAGTGAAGAAAGATTGTTAAGAAACTTTCTATTCACTCAAAAAAGAGTTACTGGACCTCGAAAAAGATAATATCTCTGAAGTCCTAGGGCAAGTTTCTATAGAAAAAAATCAACTTAATTTCAAGACAAGTATGAAAGAGGCTCGGTCTGAAATCTTGTAATTGAAACAAATTGATATTTCCTAGATTAATAAGTGGATAGTCAATCCTAGTCTGCAACTACAGTCTATATCTTCATAAGACAAGAGAATATAAGATAGGTTGCCTCACATAGAAATTAAGTTATATACTTTTGAGGTGAATGACACAACAGAGCCTTCCAAATTGGTGGTACAGTTCGTAGGAATATGTGTTCAATGTGTCGAGCAAGGAAAAGCCAACACATCTGGGAACAAATGAGATAATGTGTGCGTACCATTTTCATAGGTCATGATTAGAAGCTAGTTGTTTCTGAGTTGGAGGATGGGAAGAAGAAACGTCTCTGCCAACAGGCGAAGAGATAGAGAAGATGTGAATGAAACTTTTCAAATTTGATATATTGTAATATTTACTGTTTTTGAAATTATGAGAATTCCAACCACTTAGGGTTGAGAACATTTTTGTATAAATACATATTTCGAATACCTAACACAAGATGCTTCTTGTCGAATGTAATAGAGAAAATATCCTTTAGTGAGAATTAATACAAGTGAAGAGTGAGATTCTAACCTTTGTGCAGTTTGAGTTATGTGTTTCTGTTGTGTCTCATATTTCTATCTTTTCTTTATGTCATTCCTTGATAAGTGAGTGGTTGCAATTTAGTACTACTACTACTGTAGTCACATTTTATTGGTTGTTTGATAAGCAAGTAGTTTTTCCTCTGTATTTTCTATAAGTAAATACAAGACCTATGAGCTACTTAGATTACTCTATCTTATATCCTTTCAAGGGTGCATTATTTATTTTCTTATACTATGAACAAGGTAAGATTCATCTTGCATTGATGCCTCATTTTGTTTAATATTTTTGTAAGTTTTTCCCTAAATCATTTGATTTTATAAATTGACTCAAATGAGAAAAGATAGCCTCTCTTTTATTCTATCATTATTTTCTTTTGAGGATTAATTATTATATAAATAACGAAGGAAAAAGAACCTTTCAAAACATTCCTTTATATTCCTGATGCCTTGACATTACCCTTTGAGCCTTAAGTGTAATCTCAGGAACAACATATTTTTGGTGTTGTTGTCGGGGACGAAGAAACAAAGTTATTTTTCCTTGGGAGAAAAACATGGTAAGTTTCTCTCTTTGATAGTGAACAAAGATTGAATACATTATAAGGCTAATTTTTATATTTTACTTGGCGACTCCACTATAGATAAACTGGCATCCGGTAGAAAGAATACCAGGAAGAATGCAGATGATTAGCAGACTACACCTGTATCTGATCCTAAAAAGTTGTTAAAATCCAAGGGATACCTCAAGACTAATAACTCATCTTCAGTTAAGAAGTATCAACCCAAAATAACTCAAGTAAATACTTAGGTTCCGGTCGAAATATCAACTCCTAAAGAAAATTTCAAAACAAACGATTTCTACGGAGGCCTCAACTAGCGACACTGCAATTATGATTAGATTGATCCTTCTGATACTTAGAACAGTCCAAGTAAAATATCCTCATCTATGTCTGCTATCGTTACTTCTCTTTCTACACCATCCTCACACAAAACCAAGGTTCTGTTCTCAGAAATCCCGAGGAGCGCACCTTGTACCCCAATTCATCTCCTGATGGTTCACCTATCTATACGTCTTGTAAGTTTGAAGAAGTTAGTCCACATTTTTCATTTCCTCCTCTTCTATAATTCATGCCTTATAATGCTTATTTCTTGGTCTTTCCTTCACTACAACCCAAGGAATTTGAACAGTCACTACTTCGGTCCATAGCAGTTTATGAAAACCCTCTCTTTAACTCTTGAATTTCATCCCCCCGAGATCAAATGGCTGCTGTTGGAGGAGGTGGTGCTAGAGGTGGTGCTAGAGGAGGAGGTGGTCAAGGACCACCACATCTACCCCCTATAATGTTTGTGAAAGTGGCTCCCAGACAGGCTCCTTTAGTCCTTCCCCCTGTCCTTCATGATTTACCAGAAAATTATATGAAGAACTTACCAAAATTCATGGGAGAAGGGGACTTAACTACCACAGAGCACATAATTTTTTTGACCAATTCTCTGATATCCTCAACATTGAGAATGAGGATGTTTACTCGATAATTTTGGTGCAAAATTTTGAGGGACAAGTAAGAATCTGGTTTCGAGGGCTCCCAGTAGGTTCTATAGCATCTTATGGCGCGTTAGAAAATGCCTTTTTAAGGCAGTGGGGAGAAAATAAAGATCACTTGTATTATTTGATGAAATTTGGGGCCCTGAGGAAAAATAATTATGAATCAGTCCTACAATTCACCCATAGGTTTAATAAATTCTATCATAAGATTCCAGCAGAAGTTAAACCCTCTCAGCCTGTAGCTAAAGTGGATTTCACAAGGGATTTCGAGCCAGACTTTGACCTACTATTGAGGGAAAGGAGGTATGTCAACCTCACAAGAATGTAGGATGATGCCATCAAAATCGATTCGAACATGATGGAATTGGGTAAACTAAAAGAAAAGGCTGAGATAGGAGCCAAAAAAACTAAATGCTTTAGAGAACAAGTTGGACCCTCTGGATCTGGGAGGTCTACAGAGGATAAAATGGATGACATGGCTAAAATAATCAAAGAGTTATCAAACAAAATCTCCAAAATGAAACTAGACCAAGATAAACCTGATCCTTTTGCTAGGAGAGACTTCAAAAAGAATCTCAATCCCCAAATCCAACAAAGACCGGTAAAAGATGAGGATCAGAAATCAAAGCTCCTTTTAAAACATAAAACTTCATGCAAAGTGATGATATGAAAGAATATGAGGGGTTAGATGAAGATATTAGAAATATCAGTGATGACAACCGAGAATCTCACCTAAGAAGACATAATTATGAAAAATCTTTAGACGAACAACCCCTATTTGGAAATGAGGAAATCGTAAATAATCTGGGAGAGTCTGATTATCAAGGAATCACCGATTCTATGATGACCGAGCTTCAACAGAATTATAGTTTAAGGCCTAGAGATAAAATTTCTATGACTTCTCCACCGAAGAAGATCTTGTTGAGAAGTAAAACTAATGAGGGAACTCAACCATCCACTGAAACACAAGATGCCAAAACAAAAATAGTTGAAACACAACTTTCTAAAATAAAAAAAGTTGAAACACAAGATGCCAAAACAAAGACAACCAAAATGAAAGGAACACAAACTAATAGACCAGAAAAAAGAGAAACAAATATCCCAACCAGAGAAGCCGAAAATACAATTGGAAGTTTCAATCTGGAAAATGAAATTAATAAAATTAAGATTCCTGTACCTCTAGTTGAATTAGCAAAAAATCCTATGTATAGAAAACAAATTGCCAAAATGATAACTTTCTCAGATGCAGAAAGTCATGCAGATGCTATTAATTTAGAATATGATAGACCCACTATAATGTTTGGTCCACATATTGAAAATGCTAAAGACCTTGTCGCTCCTTTTTATATTATGCTGACTGTGCATGATCACCTACTCCATAACTATATGTTGGATTCTGGAGCCTCCCACAACTTAATGCCCAAAGTTATTATGGAAAAATTGGGTCTTGAGGTTACTAGACCATACTGAGATCTGTATTATTTTGATTCAAGAAAGGTTAAGTGCCTTAGTATGATTAAATATTTGGTGGTTAATCTTGCACAGATCCTTGTGAAGAGAATTCTCATGGATGTGGTCGTTGTTGATGTTCTTGTGAATTATGGTATGTTGTTATCTAGATCTTGGGGCGCCAAACTTGGAGGATCGCTTCAATTGGACATGACGTATGATACCATCCCAATTTTTGGTGGACAATTCACCCATCTATATAGAGAAACCAGGTTGGCGTATACTATAAGTGACCCACAAAACCCAAATAATTACATAGTATATGTTGCCAGTCAGGATTTATGGAACTGTATATTATCAATTGATGATGGTTTCAATGCATGTACAAAAGAAAGTTGTATATAAGAAGAAATAAAAAAAGAAAAAATAGAAAAAACAAACAAAAACATAAATAGTGTAGGACTTTGGAAAATGTTTTTTGATGGTGCTTCCTCTTGGGAAGGAGAAATAAATGGGGTGTTGTTTGTGGCATTCGAAGATGAATTTATTATTCCTTTCTCATACAAATTACAGTGGGACATTGAATATACTAATAACGTATGTGAATATGAAGCTCTTGTCTTGGGGCTAGAGGCTGCCAGAAAATTGAAAATTGAAAATTTGATAGTTTACGATGACGCAAAATTAATTGTAAAACAGATAAGCTAGCAGTATCAAGCCAAGAATCCAAGGCTAAGGTCATAAAGGAACTACACCTAGGATCTGATAGAAAACCTTTTCTCATCGTTTAATATTCATCATATTCCCAAGGTAGAAAATCAACAAGCTGATTCTCTAGCGAAAGCAACTACTACTTTTATGCCACCTACCGTCCTAAAGCTAAAGTATCACATTGAAATTAGGCATAGACCTTCAATAACAAATAATTTCCATCACTGGCAGGTCTTTGAAGATGATGAACAGATCAAGCAATTTTTAGAAATGGTTGATGAATTTTCCGAAACACACGTCGACCAGGAAAATCAGAATGATCCTACTTGGATCATGTAGGAAGGTGAATATCCTCAAGAGTTCCAAGATAAGATCACTAACCACTACATGTTAGTGTTGAAAAAAAATCAGATCCCTAAAGGCCTCATTCCCCCAGAAATATTATTCGATCAGGATGACATACCCCTAAAGTCTACATTGCAACCTCAGCCTGAGGAGGTGGAAGATTGTAATATAGGCACTAAGGAAACTCCTAAACTGGTCAAAATATACAAATACCTTCCATCCAAAATGAAAAGTAAATATGTTAAGTTACTCAAAAAATACAAATATGTGTTTTCTTTGTCTTACGACGAATTGAAAAATTATGATACCACTGTCATCGAACACAAAATCCCTTTGAAACAGGGCATAAAACCTTTTAGGTGGAAACTCAAGCAGATAAATCCTATACTCCTTCCTGTGATAGAAAGAGAGGTAAAAAAGATCCTTGATGCAAATATCATTGTTCCACTCAGGTATTCCGAGTGGGTAAATAACTTAGTTCCAGTTAGGAAAAAGAATGGAGAAATTAGACTCTACGTGGATTTCAGGAATCTAAACAGATCATCTCTGAAAGACAATTATTCGCTCCCTAAAATGGATCATGTTCTGGAAAAAGTGGTCGGGGCTAACCAAATTTCTATGATTGATGGATTTTCAGGTTAAAATCAAATTGAATTCAATGAGGACGATAAAGAAAAAAATGTGTTTACCACTCCATGGGGTACTTTCATGTACGACAAAATGCCATTTGGTCTGATGAATGTAGGAGCCACCTTTCAATGAGAAATGGACATAGCCTTTGTCGGAGAGAGAGATAAATTTGTCATTATTTATCTTGATGATTTAACCATTTTTTCTAACTCAGATGCATAACACTTGGTACACCTCAAACAGACGTTCGAGAAATGCAGGAAATTTGGGTTGTCTCTAAATCCAAAGAAATCTCATTTTGCAATGCAGGAAGGTAAACTCTTGGGCCATATAGTATCTATAGAAGGAATCAAAATTGACCCGAAAAAGGTTGAATCTATAGATACAATAAATATTCCTAGGAACAGAAAGGAAATTCAGTCTTTTTTAGGAAAAATAATTTTTTTAAGAAGATTCATTCCAAATTTCGCTGAAATTGTTAAATTAATTACAAATATGCTAAAAAAAGATATTGAGGTCAAATGGACAACTGAAGCTAAATAATCCTTCGAATGCATGAAGAAAATGTTAAGAGAATGACCAATGCTAGCCAGTCTAGAATACATGAAGGAGTTCTTGATCTTTTCATTCGCATCCAAGCATACTATCGCAACCGTGCTCTTACAAACAAACAATGGAGGTTTCGAGCAACCGATAGCATTTTTTAGTAAAAGCCTTAGAGATGTCGAGTTGAAATATGATATACTATAAAAGCAGGCATATGCTATAGTGAAATCCCTCAAATAGTTCAGGACTTATGTGCTGCATTCCAAAATAATTGCCTATGTACCAACCAACTCTGTTAAAGATATATTGGTGCAACCAGATAGTGACAGAAGTAGGGGCCGATGGCTAGAAAAGATTCAGGAATTTTATCTTGAGGTAAAACCAACTAAAATCATCAAAGATCAAGGCCTGGCTAAGGTATTAGCTGAATTGAATTTCAGAGCACTCAGAATAAATCATCCACAAGCTCATGGAGACCTTCCAAATATAGAAGAATTCGATGTACATATACCTGCAACTCAGACTCAAGAAAAATTCTCTTCCTCGGCTTGGTATAGCGACATAGTTTCATATCTTCTGACTCTTCAGTGACCAAGTGATATGAATCCTTCTAAAGAGAGACCATTAAAGCTGCACACGGTAAAATATTGCATCATCGAAAACCAATTGTATTGGAAGGATCCCCTAGGATTTTTACTAAGATGCCTAATAGAATCCAAAACAAAGAATTTTATAAATGAGTTTCATGAAGGGGTGTGTGGAGGACACCATGCTTGGAGGGCAACGACCTATAAAATATTGAGAGCTGGATACTATTGGGCGAAATTATTTATTGACGTGAATACTAAAGTCAGAGCTTGTAACTCCTGTCAACTATTCTCAAGCAAGCAAAAGCTTCCTGGACTACCCTTGATTCCAGTCAAGACAGAAGCTCCATTTCAACAATGGGGTCTAGATTTTATTGAATAAATCCATCCACACTCTAGTGAACAACATAAATGGATTCTAACCACCACAAACTATTTCACTAAATGGGTAGAAGCCATTTCGACACGAAATGATACAGACTTAGTGGTGATCAATTTCTTAGAAGAAAACATTTTATCTAGATTTTGTTGTCCTCCAGAGATAGTTACTGATAATGCCCGAGCCTTCAAATTCATGACGATGGTTAGTTTTTGTGAAAAGTACAATATTGTACTAGGACATTCCACATCCTACTATCCTTAGGGAAACAAATTAGTTGAATCATCAAATAAGAGCTTGATCACTATAATTAAAAAGGTGTTGACTGAAAATAAGAAATCCTGGCATGTTCATTTGAAATACGCTTTGTGGGAAAATCGAATAGGCACTAAGAAATCAATCGAAATGTCTCCTTTCCAAATGGTGTACGGTACCGACGTAGTCCTCCCCATAAATATCACTCTGCATGTGATGAATCTTTGGCAATACTTGAAGGAAGAGCCTAACAATGTTACCAAAAGAATAAACCAGTTAATCAAAGTACAACAAAACAAGGCTGAAGTGGATGAGAAACTTCAGAAATATCAAGACAACATGAAAGCTATGTTTGATAAAAAAGCTAAAGATAGGGAATTTCTTCCTAATGACCTAGTATTGAAGTGGGATGCTAGGAAAGAAGATGATGGTAATCATGGTAAGTTTGATTACATCTGGTGTGGGCCCTTCAAGATTGTGGCTTTCAAGGGAAAGAACTCATTCTTATTAGAAAACCTTGATGAGAAAATCCTTAACGCCCCTATCAATGGGTATTTCCTGAAGCATTTAATGCAATAATCAAATTCCAAATCACCATTGTATATACCATTTTGTTTTTCTTGTTTTGGTTTTCAATTTTTCATTTCTTTGTTAAGTTTTTACATTGACTGTAAAAAGACTAGTTTTGTTGATTTCATAAAAACAAAAATATAAAAAACGTGTAACACCTATTGTTTCTTTTTTCAGAAGTTTCTGACATTTCTCATGTTTATTTTTATGAAGAATGCTTGATAATAGTTGAGAGATAAGGATGTATCAGAAACCAACACTCACTTTTCAGAACATTGGCATTCTCTTAAAACAGGTGATAAATAAATGGTTTACTTGGTTGAAAATATAAAGAAAATTTGAGGTATGAGCTTCTACCCTACTGACCCATGCTGAATTTTCAAGGGGGTCTCACTAAATATGAAAGAAGTATCATCCATAAAAATATTGTCACCTGATCAACAACCAGAGAAATATAATAATTATAGCCTAATCCTAAAAGTCTTCTCTGAGTTTTGATAAAATTAAAATTAAAATAAAATTTATAAAAAAGAAAATAAAAATAAAAAGACCTTAAAGAAAATATGAGAATCAATGAACAATCTTGTGTGAGATTGACCTTGTTCGCAACAAAACATTTGAATATTCTTTCTGTTTTATTTTGCCCATCCTGAAGCTTTATTTTCCTATGATTCTCAATACCTCTCTCTGGTCTTCATAGAGAGAAAAGACTTCACTTTAATTATGAGAACTCATAAACATGTCTTCAAAATAATGTTAGGCGAAAATTTATACCTCCCTTTCAACTTAGCTGAAAGAATGCATGTTTGGGTTAATCTGAATAACTTTAGCTCTCTTATCTAGTTGTAAACTAACTAGTTCGCTCAAGGTTGATCCCTAAAATTTAAAATCCCCTATAAAATCTTCTCAATAGGTAAATATGTATTGAAGATTGAAAGAAAATTAGTTTCGGAGTATACTAAAAATTTATGACAGACCTTTCCTTTGAATATATTAAACATATATCATCCCTTGTATGTTACATACATATTGATTTCCCCTGCTTCATGTATTAAAATATAAGACATATGGTGAAAGGAAATTCGAAAAATCGATTGCCCCCATTTTTCCTAAAAAAGTGATGATGAATGGAAATTCATTAAATGGTTGCCCTCATCTCAACATTTAAATGATAAATTACTAATTGAAGTGGTGAAAGGAAATTCAATGAGAGAAGTAGTTAAATGTCACCGGGGTACTGAACATGCTCGCTGGCAGTGAAGCAATGTCTATGATATCTGTATGGTTTTCATATGTATCTACATGATATACTCGAACATCTAATTATTTTTTAGTAATATTTACATTCTGAACCAACGAGGGACCCCCCTAAGAAATTATGTTGCATATACTTAACCTTGATGTGAACGAAATCGATCAAAGGTCGATATTTCGGCTAAAGTTACTTTGATTATCTTAAGAAAATCCAAATACAGTTTTAAGAAAGAGGAATTTCAAATAGCCTAACTAAAGGTCACGATGCGATGTGTTTTAAGGTTCTCTAAGTTTCGGTTGAAACTCTTTTTCTCAGTGTGATTCTTCTCTGAATGTGTTTCACAGAAATGCAATAATGACTCCATTTACCCAATAAAGGAACTTGGTCTACTCTTCTTCTGCGTCTCACAGGGAGACGCGATCCCTAGATGGATCCTATGTTGGAACACATATATTTTTTTCTAAAAACGTTAGACTTCAAATATATTTCTTTCCTAGTTAAAATAAGAATAAATTGCTCTTGATTCTCACCGTTGATGAAGTTTTTCATTTGATCGAATGATCCTTTTTCTCAAGTTCTTTTGGAGCCACCTGATTATTAAAAGGTCAAACCCCTAGAGAATACTTTGGAGTTTTGAACTTCAGGATTTCGTACTTTAGGCATTTCAACATGTCTCACCTTCAAAGTCCCGATACACAAAAAACGTTTGACAGATCCTAATCATCATACACACGTATACCTTCCTAAGATTTAACACATCACTACAGGAAGTGGCCCTTTGGGAAAATGGCAGAGATCTAACTTGTAAATCTACAAAATGAAAAGTCCCAAAATTTTAAACCTTGGTTAATTAAACGAATCTCGATTAAAGGTTAATTAATAGCTTCGTACTTTAGGAGTTCGGGATATTCACCATCCATCGTATTCTAAAATTCATGAAACCCAAACTCACAAAATGCCTTAAGCACTAAACAAAGTCAATTAAAGATTAAATACAATTAGTGAATAATTAACCCCTGTGTGATTTCGAGCTTCATAAATCATGTATCAAGCTATTATCAGATATCCCAACGTCCAAAATCCTAAAAATAATTAAGGTTAAACGTGATTAGTTAATGGTATAAACACTATTATCTCATGTTAATTTTTCGTTAAATCACAGTTTGGGTAATTTCAAATATTATTTCACATATCCCAATCACGAACCACCCACCATTAATGGAATTAATAATCGATATATGGAAATGATTTCAATAAGATCTCAGACCACCACCTAAATATTTTTATTAAGGAAAGTGAATGCGCCATTAGTAAAGTATCTATAACTCAATGCCTATAAAGGAAAAGGTTATTAATGTTTGAATTTCATTTGTGTTTTCACAGAAAAGAAAGTTTGAGAAGGATAAGAAGTTTGCTCATTTCCTGTAATAGGTAACAGAGTTCCAAAATTTCAATATCATGGCTCCACGGAAAACAAATAAAGCATTTGGCGAAAGCTCAAATTCGAAAACAGACGTATTCTCAGACACTTTACCCAGAACCATAGATACAGTGAAGATTTGGATGCATATATTCGATATCCTACAATACGAATTGATAAACTGCCCAGATGATTCGGGCGACGAGGATACTGAAATATAGGTTATGAGATACAAGTATGTTGCTCAATCAGAGTTGCATAAAATAGCAATGCAGCCTAGGCTTGTGCCTTATAATTATATGATTGGTTGGGTGTTGGAGAATGTTGATATCACAACCAGGAGTATTTGCAATTCGAAAAAAGTTGCAGTTGGGTCCTTCTGACCATAGAATTTCTAGGTAATGTACAAATTATCCCCAGTTCCCAATTACATTTATAATGATGCTTTCCTAATGGACTTTGACAAGAAATAATGCTTGCAATATGGAAATAACTTACCTAATTTGATCAAGGATTGGTGCACACGTCCTGAGAAATTCAAAGCAGATACCCATGGTCTATATGTTGTTGCCTCATTAGAGCCTCACATTATGTACATAGCAATGATGCTATGTAAAATTTTCGGGAGGGAAAAATCTGCTCATTTCTTATTGCCATGGGTACCAATCATGCATACAGTTGCAGAAGGGTATTCCTTCGATTGGGAAAAAATGGTATCAGACAATTTGGTCAAGGAAATCAAATAATATGGGTCATTGAAAGACAAAGGGAAACCTGCCCCATTTTACATGTCGTCATACATCATGGATGTCATTTGTTTCATGACGCCATTTCCTTTGATGGGTTGGAGCTAGACTCCAACCAGTGTTGAACCAATACATGTCAATCACTCCAAGCTATGGGAGGGGAAAGAAAAATACTTCTTTTATGAAATCTGTAACTATGTGGTGGTATCAATGCATATTGCTATATATGGTTCCCCATCTCCCAGGATTTCAGACAATATAGTGGACAACCTGGGGAAAATAGCAGATTGGTAAATTGAGGAACACTTCTCTTACATTAGGGTTTTGGGATGTTCCTTTCCTCCGCACACCTTACCAATGTTTCTACCAGATCGATTGGTGTGCTGAGAGGTAGTGCATCGAACCGTGCTAGGAGGAATTAATAAAGAGCTAAAGGAAGCACAGAAAAAAGTGTGGCCCACCTTTCCTTTGCAGGTTGGTACTTTATCACCGTTACATTTCGACCACTCAAAGGTAGAGGCTGCATCCCTAAAGGAAATTAAGATTGTAAACATTGAACTCAAGAAACACAATCCCCAGAAGATCATGGGAAATCACATGGCTCTTTACAATCTGAAGAGATATGAGCATGAAAATTCCCCACAGGATGAGATATTCTGAGGGGAAAGATCTTATTATGAAGTGTTGAGCTGAGTCCAGACTCTGGCCCCAGATGAATTAGCCGAGTTCTATAATTTTTAGAAACACCAGAGAAATAGTCTACCCAAAGTCTTACAGGGACAAGCTTCAACATCTCTAGCCACACAGGAGGTTGGGACCCAGAAGTTAGAAGCAAGAAGTTCCAGTGGACCGGACATTCAGGAAAATTTGGTGAAAACAAAGGTTTTGACACAGAAATCAAATGCTACACCATCAAATCAACCTGATGATCAAATGAAAGATCAAGATGATTTTTTGATAAAAAAGGGACAGGATGTGTCGTTGTTTACACTAGAAAATCCAGATACTAATACAACGGGGAAATGACAGACCATCCTAATAGGTGACCCTATTATGGATTTTACCCCTTTACAGACCAGTTAGGGGAACCCAAATGTTGAAGTAGTATTTATAGAATATCTTACTCCTATTTATGTCGAAGAAATGCCCCCTTTCGAATTCTTCTTCAACAAGAAGCGAAGGGTTGTATTAAAAAGAGAAACGCACCAAAAGGAGGGTGCAACTATCAAGAGACACAGGGTGCTATGTGATGGACATGCCTTAGAGGAGGCATATTTTTCTATGGAAGTGGTAGGCTCATTGGGATATTTTGCCACAGAAAATCAATATTCAATTGGGAATCTGAAAGAACAATTGAAGCAGAAAGACCTACTGGTAAGACAATTGCAACACCAAATGAAAACAGTGGAGTAGAGTGTAAGAAATTATATGAATATGATTTTTTAGCAGATTAGAGCCTGTGACAGACAGGAAATTCAACAACTCAAAATCAGTCTCTATGAAATGCATAGAAATTCACATGCAAGCAGAGAATTGGCCATTCAACAAGGAGAGTTGGTCAAACAATTACAAGATAAAATAAACTTGATTGAGAACACGACAGTGGATATGGAGGTTTTCCAAACCCATGCATTGGAGGTATATGAGAAGCTGGAATCAACACATCAAAGCCTTTTTACTAAAGTAGAGGTTGTCCAAAAATATTTTCAGTTGGCAAACCATTCTTTGAATAATATTTGCATAAAAGAGAGAGAGGCCACCGCAACTAGAGTTACATTCCAAGAATCCGTTTTAGAAACAAAAAATGATGAAGTATCCAGGGTTTCTAGATTGTCTCTTTCAGAATAAACCCGAGGTGATATAATACTAAAAACCTGGGAAGCTAACATAGTTGAAAGTAAAATATTAGCTAAGGAAGTGGAGAAATCTTGTGAAGAAACATTCTATTCACTTGAAAAAGAGTCACTGGACCTCGAAAAAGATAATATATATGAAGTCCTGGGGCAAGTTGATATAATAAAAAATAAACTTAATTTCAAGACAAGTATGGAAGAGGCTCGGGCTGAAATATTGCAATTGAAACAAATTGATATTTCCCAGATTAATAAGTGGATAGTCAATCCTAATCTGAAACTATAGTCTATATCTTTAGAAGATAGGAGAATAGAGGATAGTCTACCTCACATATAAAATAAGTTATATACTTTTGAGGCGAATGAAACAACAAAGCCTTCCAGATTGGTGGTACAGTTCGTAGGAAGATGTGTTCAATGTGTTGAGCAAGGAAAATCCAGCACATCTGGGAACAAATGTGATAACATGTGCATACCATTTTCACAGGTCATGTTTAGAAGCTAGTTGTTTCTGAGCTGGAGGACAGGAAGAAGAAACATCTCTTCTAGTAAGCGAAGAGATAGAGAAGATGCCAATGAAACTCTTCAAATTTCATATATTGTAATATTTACTATTTTTGAAATTATGATAATTCCAACTGCTTAGGGTTGAGAACATTTTTGTATAAATACATATTTCAAAGACTTAACATAGGATGCTTTTGGAATTAATACAAGTGCAGAATGAGTTTACAACCTTTGTGTAGTTTGAGTTATGTGTTTCTCCTGTGTATCATATTTCTAGATTTTCTTTATGTCATTCCTTGATAAGTGAGTGATTGAAATTTAGTACTACTACTACTGTAGTCACATTTTATCAGTTGTTTGTAGTCACATTTTATCAGTTCGTAAGATTGGACTGAAATAATCACGTCCGGTCCAAAATCAGCGTTTGAGGTTTCAACCAATCCGAGATTGGCGGCTGATCCCTCCGGGGGTTGTTCGGGATCGAAAGCCCCGGTTGCTTCGAAGGACCCAAGATGGTCCAGCTTCCGCCTCAAAGGTGGCGGGGGTGGCTCTAGTATCACCGGCGGCAGGCCCAAAAGCCTTCGTGACCGGTGGAGCCCTGAATCCTCCACTGTGTGAGAGAATCCTTGACACGCTAAGGTATTCTACACGAATCAATCAGTAACACGCACTAAAAGAAAGTCCCTAGCGGATAAATCAAGCAAGCACTAATACTAGTAGGAAGAGCAGTTACAACAACCAACACTAGA